>JAHQIW010005115.1:0-52708 GCA_019055375.1 Parelaphostrongylus tenuis | reverse complement strand
CTCCCTCATATCGTGCTCGAGTCATTCGCAGAATACTATGGCAGCCGTAAATACAGCTTCTTGTTGAACACATCGTTTGACTCATTAGTCTCGAGCAACAAGTGAGCATCACTATAGGGGTGTTATAACTTTCCACTTGGAGGTTCAAACGGCGAATGACCACGAGAAGCTGTTGGGTATTGCTCTGGTGCAACTCTACTCTTAGCAGGTTTTGTTGATGAAATGAAACACCTCATACCTCTAAATTACACGTTTTTAACGCGTTCACAGCAACGTTGAAATACTGCGCAACACGCGACCGCCGCAGCAGACGCGGCGGCTACAATGGCGTTGTGGTAGTTTTCCAATGGAATGTGGATTTCAATTGTCACTAAAGAACGTTATTGCTAGTAAATGGCAAAATTTTATAGAAGAGGCATCTATAAAGCTCTTTGTGGTAGGAACAATGGCGATGCTCTTTTCTAAACCCGGATTTCAAGGATAACGCCACATAGCAACAGGATGTGGTGTTCAAGCTGTTTTTGAACACTTCCATGTTTGACCTATGCATAAACATTTATACTTAAATCATATTTATTTTATATTTCTTATGCTTGAAACTCCTCGTTTTTATTCTTCGTCGCAAATGAGTAATAATCGACTAATCAACCACTTTATCACTTATTTTTTGAAATCAAAATTACGATAGAATTATTTTGGTTTTGAAACTATTTTCATTCATAAAATATTCCAAAGTTATGACAGTAATTGAAAATGAGAAATTGATCAGCTGTATGCCAAAAAAGATGCCGCCACACTTGCGATGCCTTTTCAGCAGTAACTCTCAATAATTTCTCCATTATCAGTGAGCCCCTGGGGTAAGAATCTATTTGAATCACAAAAAGACTTCGTTCTATCGTTTTAGAGATAATAACTTCTTATTATTAGCGTTTATTCTGCACTACTTATTTTATTGCGGTGATTTCAACATTGGACATTTGCACAGTTTACGCCAATTTCGTATTCCTTTAAGTTGACTGCCCTCAAAACAACTTCATGCTCACAATCAGACTTAATCTCATTGCAACTCCAATGTGACCATATTCATGTGGTTGCAGACGTCCAACACTAAAACAGAGACCATCCTTTGTCTCTGCTTCTGTTGGGTATCGTTCTTACTAAAGGGAGTAATCGCTCCACCGCATGATTTATTTCCGCTTCTACCTAACACGTTCAAACAAAAGTTTGAATCTCCTACTCTTTTGCTATATATTGATCCTTTCCCACACATAAGCCTTGTTGATTTCTACGAGTTATTCATAGTTCAGGATGCAATGAGGAGTCGGATAGTTTTGCGTTGCGGAACACTCTGAGTCGAGAAGCAGTCTGCCTCTCAATAAATATTTTCAATAGAAAGCATGAGTATCAGGAAAATGTAAGGGGGATTACGCACTGTCTCCAAAGACGTATTCCACACCTCACTATTCGACCACGCGGTATCCACTGTCCCTCAAAGGTTCGCTTCAGAAGTGGTCCACTGAACAGATTGCAAGTGATTTCGATTGTTCCACGTTCCGAAGAATCAAAAGCCTCCGAAACTCAACCACTACTGAATGGCGTTCTATTCAATCACTTCGAGGCACGCTGATGAAGATGTAATTGGTGAGTGATCAACGAAAGTGTTGTACACCAAAATCTGTCCTTAGCATTTAATGATGGGAGGATTTGTTCAAAGCGACGTAATGCTTCGTTACAGAAAACCAACAAGTTTTACAAACTGCGCACAACCCCGCGTTTTGAAATTATATTGTGGAACAGACAAATATCATTGGCGATGAAAGGGACGATCACTGGGAAAAGGCGGTCTCACTCATACGACATGTACGACAGAAAAGAGTAACAGAATTTCAAAGCAATTTTATTTTTGTGGCTCTCATAGGGGGAGTAACCAAGTGAGCGGAGAGGCAACCGAAAATAAATCTCTTTCTTGGCATAATATAATTGCAGTTTGAGCAAATCGTAGTAAAAAGTGGGACTATTTCGGATAGCTAGGCGCTCTTTCTATTAGAAATGAGTTCATAGAAATCGCTTCAAAATGTTCAATGTTTGGAGTGGCAAGTAGTCCTAAACTTTAAATTTTTGCTATGAAATAAAAAAACTCCTTGTTAGAATTGGAAAATGAACTCTGCTTGCAAAACGTTAACGTTTTACGTAACTAGAACCTACTAAGAAAGTTTTTTCACGAAGCAAGCCTAGTGCGAGGACAGGCTTTTTTCGTGCTATCAAATGACTATAAAAACGTGGATGAAAAAAAAGGAAATGAAGTTAAATAAAAGCTGGAATTATGATACCTTTCACAACAATGTGCTTTCCTGCTAAAACAGAGGCTATTTCGCGATACATGGGCATTCTCTTAACTATAAGAAATTTCAAAGAAGGCTCTTCTGCTATATATTATCATTTTACCACAATAATATCCCCTAATTACCTCGGATTACCAAACAATTTTCCATATTTCCGTGGCAAGGCGTGATGACAAAGACTATCTCCGCTCCCCGCCGCCGGCACACGTGGCTAATAACAGCTCAGATCGTTGTCAACGTGTTAACACACTGAGGACTGCAGCGCTAACCTTGGCTCATTGTGCGCGTGGGTGTTTGGCGGCGAGCAGCCTGCAGTGACAAGTGCCTCGTGTTGTGCGAATCGTCGTGGTAGGGAATCGAATCAACAATTTCTTCCCGGCGGACGGCAGCACGAGCACTCGTCACTAGCGGTTGCTCGCCCCCATGCAGCCGCGCGACATGGCGAGCTAACGCTGTGGGTCTGTCGTCCACAATATGTTGATGTCAATCATCTATCGGAGGAAACAAAATGCGCAGATTTTCTTGAAACGCTGCAATGTTTGGGAGTTTCCATGCTATTGTAATCTAACCACTTCTGCTAAACATAAAAGCTCATCACATTTCTTCGAGTAAAAGTGGTAAGAAAGAATAACGATCTCTACAAAACTTTTGAAGGAACGAAACTGATACAATAATTTGGAGGTACGCAATGATGTTGAGTGATGTGGAAGATTTTTTTCACAAATAGTTGTGGCAAAACAGGCGTCAACAGTGAAGTTTGTCAAGCATGCGCCCCGGGAAGAGTGAAATGCTGATTTGAGCCCTTCCTGACGTCAGAGTTTTGCAGATCACTCAATATCATTGAGTATATATTTATCGTCGTAGCGCCGCTAAAAAGCGGTTAATTCTTACGGAACCGACCATCGAACCCTCTTCGTGTCTAACTGGCAAGGCTGAACTGTCTGCTCCACCTCGTCTTCGTCTCTATTTCCCAGCGAGACAGTGTACTCCAGTGAAATTGTGCACTTTTTCTATCGCGCTCTGCGTCACTAAATATTCATTACTAAGGGACTGATTCAGTTAAACTAAAATCTAGAATACTATTTTCTTACTGGAATGATTAGATATTGGATAACATTCAGTAAGTTATCACTACACTTAAGAGGTTGTAAACATATAATGTCGTTAAACTCCACTTAACTGGTTCAATCACTTTCCCCCGGTAAAGGGTGAAACGAGGGTTTGAGTCCCGTCTGTTGACAAAATTTTAACATCACCCAAGCATCGGGATACAACTGCTAAAAAGCAGTCAGTTATAAAAACTTTTTCGTCCGGAAATTCTAGGGATCTTAGTTAGATCCCAGAACTGACTATCTATTAACTTCGGCATAGCTTGAATGAATAAGTATTTTCTTCCATTTAAAAGCTCCGCGGTGTTATTGATATTAATTATTGAATATCAGCGAAGCATACAACACTACAGTCAATAATGTAGCATCAAATTACAACAATCGTGATGGTTAACATTGCGGCTGGAAGTCTTCTTTAGAGCCTGGAAAGATCAAATTGATGCACAAGCCACTAAGCCAAAACTTCCATAAATCCAGCAGAAAACGCTAGAGATGATATTGGATCGCATAGTAAAACTCCATTTTAAAACACTCACCGTTTTGATGTTTTAGGTCTATAAATTACTCATTGAAGACCAGTCCCTCAAGCTTAGTGTATCAGTTTGGCAATAATGCGTTTTCTACTTTTATTCAAGCTTTAGTATTCTTTTGACGAGGCGTCTTAGCCGAGTGGTTGTGATGCTCATCGAGGCGCGCGCGGGCCGATCCTTAAGATGTGAGCAGGAGGAAATGGGCGGTTTGGGAAGCGTTTGAAAATATGGAGAACGTAGTGACATGCGTGAAGAATATCCGACTCGTGCCCACCTTTTCGACTTGGCAGTTATCCCTGCCCTAACATATGCAGCAGAATCCTGGTCGCTACCTAAGCAGAATGAATGATCACTTGGCGTTATTGAACGCACCGTCGAAAGATCAATGCCAGGAGTAACTCATACATCGCAAATGAGAAAAAAATCTGAAATTCTGACCTATGTCAATGATTAGTTATCAAATACGCTGTTTTACATGTCTGGCTATCGAAAATAAGATGGGCCGCGCACGTGGCGCGCTTGAACAATAACCAATGAACGAGAGCCGTCACCGATTAGATTCCTCAGGATGCCAAACGCGCCACAGGAAGACCACCGCCCCGATGGTCCGAAATCTTTATAAAAAAGCCTGGAAGAAAGATATGATGATCAGAAACCTACTAGGCTACTCTTGCACGTGATAGGGAAGAAGGAAGTGTTGCTGGTGGCTGCTTGAGTCACTCGACGATCAAGGGGACTACAGGTGATACAGGTGAATGTGTATATTAGGGCGCAGCCCCGTTATCGCCAAAGATTTTCTGAAAAGTGATTGATATTCATTCGAAATCGTAAGATCCGTAGAACCCACACATATGTTTGTTCTATATAAAAACCTTTTTTGCCTTGAAACCACATTTTCGTATTTGAGTCTTTTTTCCGCCTATCACAGATTTCTATTGTTTAGAAGTCGCAGGAAAAAATTTGTTCCATAAGCCCACAACTCAATTTTCGTTATCAATTCATATTGCCAAATAAACCCGCTGCCATTCCTAAGCCTATGCTTATGCAGACTAAGTCTAAGCACGGGATACGTGGGAACGTGTAGAGGAAGTCCTGTAATATCAAATTCATATCTCATATATGGAGTTATTCTCTAAAGGGAAAAAATCCTAGGATCTTCACATCACTGAGAATAATCAAAACATCATGCCACCGCTAAAAGCTGTCTAGTAATAAAACTTCTTTTGATCATTAATATTCATATCTTTCAGAGTGACTGGGTATATCGTCGATACCGGCTAGTTGGGCTAAACTATTGACGGCTGGTCGTTGACAAGTAGAGGCGCTGCAGCGTAGAAAGGGTGGTGGCAAAACAGGCGTCGGTAGAGCAACGAGCTAGAGCACGCGCCTCGATTAAGGAATAATGAGGGTTCGAGCTCTGCCTAAGGCAGAAGTTCTTACACACTAAATCATTAGGCAATTCCTGGACTCAGTAGCAAAGATTCCATTCCACTTGCGAATTGCGCTATCGTTCTTTTGATCATCTGTGATCTACCACCACTCACATACCTAACCAACAAGCAATACGCGGTGTGTTTGAAGCTCAATCTTATTTTTCCTGCTTAAATTCTGTAGAACATTTTTTCAAGAAAACAAGCGCAGTATGTCGAAACTTGCGCTATCGAATGACTATTATTTTGTCGAGTGGAAGAGTTCTCTCTTGCGAAAAATACGCGTCTGAAATTCAAAATCTATGTCCACTGCTACAGCTTCATAAAAAGGTTTTTTTACTTGTTATATGCACAGAAACGCGGATTGCGTGTCAAACAAATTTTGTTTTTTGCTGCTGCATCATTCTGAGATGTGTCTTCTCAAAAAAGAAGTACATTTTGGATTTGAGGAAATTCATATTGTCGAGTGGTTATTAACAGCCTAGTGGAAGATCTTTGTCCAGAAAAAAGGTAACTTTTAAAATCCTTTGCGATAACGGTATCATGTAATGTTCTACAGTTGAACAGAAGCAACACGTGAAATGTTCGAAATTTTTTGTGTAGGATGAATGTGAAGAAAGAAACTAAATGCGATGAGTACCGAAATTTGCACAGTATATTGTGATAAGGGAGACGTAAAATATAATAAAAACAAAAAGACACAAAGTATCAATTATGGTCAAAAAATAGTCTTCTGCAAAGGCACGTGAGTCTTCAAGCAATAAAATTCTGTTTAAGATACTCTCTGCGAGAAGTTGTTGTGTAACCGTTAAAGTATTTTGCAGTGTCCGACTTTTATAGAGGAAAGAAATCAACTTTTAGACGTGAAAATATCTGATTTCCGGAAAAATCTGGGTATGAAGGATCCTTGAATGACGTGGTGAGGAGAAATTAACTGTGACTGCAATGAATTTGTGTTGAATATTCCACTTTATGAATGCTTTACTCGATTATAACATAATTTGATGAATTTCATTGTCAACTTCCATCAGTGACGGAAACCCCGCTGAAATGCGTTCCGATACAGTAGCTAGAGAACGGGCCACCGTGTTCATCACACTCTGCCACATTTGAGTCGACCAATTGGCCATTATGATATTGGTAGTCTAATCAGAATGTTTTTATTGTCATGACTACCACATTTCTGGAAGAATGAAAGCAATCCCACCGAGTCTGTTCCAGAAATAGCTCGATGTGTTTCCGGCACAGGTACAATATCTGTCTGTAAACATTCCCGTGTACATACAACTACTGGCAGGCAGCCTTGCATATGTTGCTCACTGTATTACCAATGATGATGCATTTTTTGCACACCCAACATAACTGTAAAAAAATTTGCAGGTGGTTATCGTTTTTCAAGATATTAAGGAATTCACTACGAATGTTTACTCCAACAATACTTGAGGTTATCATTTCTCCATTAATATCAAAACAACAGTACCACTCGCAAGCAACTACGCACCAGATAAAATAAAATAGGATAGTCAGAGTAAAATGCAATAGAAAAACCCCAGGAAATGTTTTATGTTCACAGTTGTAGAATGCTCATACTCTCAGTTAATTCATATTGTTTTTCATAAGACTGTGACAAAATTCTTTCACTGCTACGAGCATCATCTTACGACCTATAATGCTCATTTCATGTACAGATCGTGCGATGTATTGGAATCAGGGAATAGGATTAGACACCAACCCATAATCTGCATATTCTTCGCATCAGGATTAACAAGTACATTATCGCATTGAAGCGCGCTGTAACTGACTCGGAGAGTAAGCTGACTCAAAATGGCAGATATCACAGTCAAGGAGGACGGCACGGCAACCTTGTTCCTCTGGACATCAATGATCTTAAGAGTTGGCAATCGTGAATTGAACTAATCTTTATTAAGTGTACTAGTAACATCACGACACTGCTGTAACAACATCATGAAAATTTTCCGTAGAGCTACAGCTTGGATTTCAGCCGTTGTACAAGTGACTGAACTTCCATTCCACTTAAATTTCCGGGAATCTGTGATGTGACATTATCTACAACGTCCAAGCCATGTTAAGAGGTAGGCCAAATCTGTGGAGCTGAAGTTCAATCCTCCTGCTGAGAAATGAAACAATTTTGATGCTCTGGTTACACTAAGTTGTGGCAGTAGCACATTTTTGATAGTTACGACTATACACTGGAGTGACTACAAGTACATGAATACTTTTCACTTTAAGTGCTTTCTTAAGATCACGCTCAAATTCCAATATGTCTGATAATTATTTTTTTGCTATGCATGTGGTCTGATATGGGCACTTGTGCAGCGTGATACACGTGTTTCGACCTGGTAACCTCGTCAGTCCGACAGGCTTTTCGTCTTTAACCAGTCTTCTCGAGGAGAACTCAACCTATATTTAGAGTAGGCGCAGACGTCTGCGGTAGGGGGCTGGGTTCTGCCCGAGACGATTGGTCAAAGACGAAGAACTTGCCCTTATGAACTTACGCGGCTGACGAGCTGCCAAGGCCGAAACATGTGTATCGTGCTGTACAAGTGCCCATAGCAGACCACATGCATGGCTTAAAAAATGATTACCAATTATATGTGAATACTATCAACAAGAGAACTGCTTCTATGCCCACTAATACGGAAATGTCCCATAATTTCCTCCTCATTTGTACACTTTTGTTAATTCAGTGTCATTATTCCAATAATGTTAAGTGGTATGAAAAACTTTGACGTTAGGCGGTACTCAAACCTGCATCTCAGCATTTCCGGGAGTGTGTGTGCTTTCTCCAGTTGCACCGTCGACGCCTGTTTTGCCACCGATTTTTGTTTCTTCGCTGCAAGACATCAATCTGTCATCAACCAAACGTCAACGGTTTGGCCTGGTGGTCGATATGGACGGTGGACCTGGTCACGCTGACAGGTTATACCAGCGGGTGGAACGATATGTTACAAATATATATCCAATAATGCTGAGTAATATGCAAAACTTTTACGTCAGGTGCTAAAAGCGGTTAATCAAAACGATTTCCTGTCGATGACAATATATATCCAATACCTGTTCAGTCGTAAATGGATTCAGTGTCAACAATGACTACCAGGCCAAACCGCTGACTGTTGATTGCTGATAGATTGATGCACTGCTAGCAGAGAAAGAGTGGTGGCAAGCAGGCGTCCGTAGTGCGAGTGGTTAAATCACGGACGTCCGATTATGAGGGGAAGGCTGAGATGGAGGTTCGCATCCCGCCTAATGCGAAAGTTTTGCACATCACTCGTCATCACGATCACTGTTGTTCTATCGATTTTATTAGACAAAAATGTATTCATCATCAACTGAGTGGGAGCAGTTTAATTCCTAGACTGCAAGCGATGAATGTTGAGTGATTTGCATTAGTCGATATCAGGAGGGAAATGAACAGGCAATTCACCCATACCGAGGCGCTCTCAGCCACTACACTGTCGATTTCACCGCTTGGCTAATCACTCTTTCCGCGGTAAGAACTGTTGAAGCTGCCAGGATTGACCATTGACTGGTTGCTCTGATAGGCACATGTCGGCATCAAACTCAGCAACGTGAATACTTCCTAGATATGTAAGAATTACGAAAAATTTTCAAAGTTGTACTGTTTTCTAACAGTGTTATAATCTTATAAATCCTATTGCAAGAAGAGTGATAGCAAAGTGATGGTTATCTGGTGGTGTAGAGGCCCTTGTGCACTGATATGAGTGAAACTCAGGAGAGCCAGTGTCATTGAAGCTTCTATACATTTCATGTTCAAACTAGAATGATAGAATGTTTTTGATTTTGGATAGAAGAGAGGTATTGGCGGTTTAGCAAAGACAGATGTAAATGTGTGGAAAAGCTTCAGGTGACTGCCATTTCATTTCCGATAGCTATCTTAACTATAGTTTCTCACGGCGCTGAATCAAAATGGGATTTTGCGCTATCTAATCGTAGAGAAGGCAGAGAGAAACACATTATTTCTTTCGAAAGTGTGCCTTCGAAAGTCGATCATAACCGATTGTATATTAGTCCTTGATAATATACTTTGAATAAAAACAAAAAACAGTTGCCTTACTGAGAGCTTTCAGTAGTCATTCCAATCTTTCATCATGTGAAGGACTCTTTTAAGCTTTGCTCTCTCCTTAACAAAATAACGGATACATTTGTAGGCCCAAAAAGTGTTAATCCGTGCACGGACGTATTGAGTTGTATAGACTTAAAAAGTTCTAGCTAATCAAATATATTTTCAGTGAGAATGATGCACTGAAACCTGGCCTACTCATCGCCCTCGACTGAATAAATGATTGAGATAACATTGCGCGTTGTCCGGCTCTAACATTCTTGACTGCTGTGGCGCGTGGTTATGATGAGTCGGTTGAGACCCGCCGAAATGTACGTGAGCTACTGACATCCCAAACCTCGAAAAGGACTAAAAGTATCCTACAGCCTATGACGAGGCGTTAGATAAACAAGATTGTAAGGCAGCAGTTAGCGATGCAGTGTATTAGAAAGTGAGGTTGTAAACCATACGCTGTTTTTATTCCTCCTTCAACAGTCTTTCGTTCACTCAGCTGAATGTCTGAGAAGGCCGTCGGTCGGGTACCTGCGAAATTGCATGAAAAGTTGACTTGGTAACCAGTTCACGACTTACATAAAGAAGACGAAATTTTCAAGTATCAGTCGAAGCAACAGGTGAATTGTTCAAGGAACTTTGGCACAATTGAAGGCGACGAAACGAGTAGAATGAAAGAAGTACCGGGACCCACATAGTAAATTGTAATGACGGGTAGTTTGAGAAAGCGCTACCTTTTCGTTATGTGTGATGATTCTTGACCCTTGGTTTAATTTAATGTAATCACGTATTGCTTTATTTCTAAGATGACCTTCCAGTGCGCTGCAGCAGCAAAAATAAAATTAATCTTCGGACTCGGCACGCTCCTTCGCATTTTCTGCTGGACGAAGCTTTTCTCTTAGACTTTTGATCATTCAACAGCTTATATCTCTACAATTACGGCACCCCATTTCCAAAAAAAAATTCAGAAACAATTAGCAACGTTCAGTTCAGCCTCGGCTCACAGTGTAAACATAGTCTTTCCTTGTCTAGCAATTCAGCAACGTACTTATTTGATTTATGACCTTTGTTTGATCAAAAATTTTCCTCCGCTTCCACAGTTCTTTAAGAACCCATTCAAGGTAGCTCATCTGTTTAACCAGTACCCTTACATCCACCCTTTCTTCTCGATCAAACGTCTTATGAAGAAAGTTAGTTGCAGTTATTAGCCTATTCTTTTCAAGTCCATCGTATGCTTCTCCTATGTTCATTTCTTAAAGCAGTAATCAGCTTTTAGCACATCTATGTCCATTGTTTTCTTAGACAGGTATTCCATAGCCTAATGTCCTGCTGACCATTTTGTTGGATGTAGTGAACTCGAGTGCTGAGCTATTAACTTATTGCATTAATTGCTTCAGATGTACAAATCGTACAAGTTGGTAGTTTAACACAACGTCACATACCCGATGACAATCACGTTACTAAAATATATCCGCGGACTGCACAATTGCTGATATCTTGGTATTTAAGTTGTACAACCCTACTTATCACAGAGGAAACAAAATCTTCAAGCAGCAGTCAAGGCAACACGTGAAATGTTTCAAGACCTTTGTGAGGAAAAAAATAATTAAAAGACTTCTACACGACTCGACATCAAATGTATCACAATGTACGGATCTCAGCCATCCTGTGTAATTTGCTTCCCTCATTTCACAAACCATCTTCGGCCTTTTTTATGCGTGCGCTAATGTTGCTGAATGCTGATTAAGTCGAGTCTTAGAAAATCCTTGAGACAGCAATGTTGAGGCGATTCCGCGTGGAGTGCATGGATTTATCTTGCTTCTGACAAATCTGGATTAATTTCTTCCAACACCGAGTGGTCTTAAGGCTTTGCAGGCTGAATGAAGGTTCGAACTAGAATCTAGATGACTTGTGCCGCCGTGATACCAGCAGTATCACTACCGCACGCAGCGCCCACTCTGCTTTTCACACCATACTAGCGACGAGATTGACAATCTGTAGCTCAATAAACAAAAAAATTTCTCCGTTTTTCTCGCTTCAAGGTTCGCATTTCGGTTTTGTATGCAAACAAATAAGCTGAATTTTGCGCGGCAAGACTTTTTTTCTTAAATACCATGGACCGCTTATTTTCATAACTACCATTTTCGCTTAAGACATTTGAGAACAAACTTTGAATTTTGCGTACTTGATTTCAAACGATTCAAAAAATGAAAGAGTATTTCATTACAATTACTCGAACTCTCGAGGTTAGGGAAATCATTTCTACGATTCCTTGGGTCTCAAGCTTTCAGTATTACATCAATGGGAAGTTATTGCTTTGTTGTCAATAAATCAGCTTCTTCTTCAATGTATGACATAACATTTTTTGTCATTTCTCTAGTATGGTATTTCTTAATAATAATAGTAATTCAGAGCTTGAGGCTAATAGCGGAAAAGTTTTTCAACAAATGAAACACGACTTCTTTCAAGAAGTGGACGGCAAAATCAGCAGGACGGAAGCAGATAACCTGATGAAACTACTCGAATTCAACGCCAACAATGTTTGAATCATTGCGCATGCTGAGCAGTGTACTCAATAACACAAGGAACTCATTGATTACCACAAAAATTAGGACTGTTCTACTGCATCCAGTTTTTGTTGGGTCTGCTTCTGGCAACGTTTGGGTGGCGTGCACCTGCACCTGAAGTGCCTGCGATATCTTTCTGTAAAGGTTTCTTGTTCGGAATGCAACATCAATGCTTACTTATGTCACAATGAAGTAAACGTGAAGGAGCCATGATGAAGTCAGAGAAACTCTGTAGCATCAAGATCGTTGCTTTTTACATAACTCTTCAACTGTGCGTTTTACCACTTTAACGTCACGAGACGGAAATATCAAGAATGTGTTCAAAGTTAATGCCACTGCAATCAATCTCTTTCAGTAGGCGATGTTGGCAAGTATGTAAAGGAGATGTTCATATAAACCCTGATAAATCATCTTAGCGATATGTTGGCAGTGAGAATGAAATTTATCGTTGTTTATTGTTTCCATTAAATGTGCCCATTGTAATTCGCGACTAGGTTCAAAGACCTGGCTTCCATGGAATTCAGAAAAGTTTGATAATGGAAAATTCAGAAAGAGGGAACTTCTAAGGATTTTGCAAACCTTTACTTAATTTACTATTTTTTTTCACACTTCCACGATTCATACAACCAGGGTGAAACCACCATCAGACCAACTGAGTGATCCGACTATATGTGACCGCATCTCGTTTACTACTTGCTCAAGTAGTTTTGACACAAACTAGTCTTAACAATATGTCACCACCTTCGTATTCGACGGCTTCCAAGAGCTCAATCAAAATAAAATATGCTTGGCACTTATCTTCGAGCCATGCATGCGATCTGTTACGGCACTTAAACTACTTGACACGCGTTTCGGCCTTTCAACCTCATCTAAAGTACGGTGCCTTTTGTTCGAGCCAGTCCCTTGTAGGGAAGTACACCCTTTCCCCATGGATATAAGGAATAGCCGACAAATTATTCACACTGGTTGCCAACGTATAAAATACACTGTTCGTCAAGTGATTTTATCACGATGATGGCCAGTGTAAACAAATCGCCGGCGGTTCCTTTATATGTAGGAAGGGGGAGTATAATCCCCTACAAGGGATTGGCTCAAACAAAAGGAGCTGTACTTTAGATGAGGTTAATAGGCCGAAGCACATGTCTGGCATTATAAAAGTGCCATGACAGACCTCATGCATGGCTCGAAAAATGAGTGTCAGGAATACATGAACACTCTGAGCTCGATTTATATCATTGCATGCTGCCCTCTGGTTCTCGTTCTAAGCATTCCAACAAATCATATTGCCTTGAATAACATTTTTAAAAAGAACGCCCTCGCAGTGTTCACCGCTGGATCCTGGGATTAGCCAATTGATATCCCATTTGAAGGATTTTGCATTCTGCAGTCACTGGAATCAATCAGTATCTGGTTGAACAAGATTATTGCAAAATTTGAAAAAATTTTCACTGATTAGTCAGCATCGGCGATTATATCTGTTTCTTCCTTATAGGAGCTGATTTTTTTTGTTTCTGATATAATTGTTGAGAGCGTGTGTGAGAGCACTAGTCAGAGCTGCTATGCAGCTCAAAAAATTGTGGATAAACTGATGATGAGTGGTGCAGTCCTGTAGCCAAAGCTCACACCAAGCCTTCTATTCGTCCAGGGTTAATGATTGATAACATACTTGTCGGAGAGGGTAGCAGCCCTGACTTAATAAACTGGTGGACCACTGCGAATCATTGTAAAGGCCGGGAATTTATTCATTCACCTTAAACGATGCTCGATGAAGAATGCATGGCTATTCTATTAGAGATTGAACAACGTCGAGAGCTTTTTATCATTGTTGAAGTAATTCTCGTGCTCATTTGTGAATTCTTGCTCACTGCACCTTTCTCAATTCCAGTCTTTCGCATGAGTATAGCTCCAAAGTTTAGCAAAATATCTCAGATCTCTCCACAACACGTTTTTGGTGATTACAGCCAACGTTGGAGGAAGGCTCAAGTGAATGAGGTAGCATCTTGTATGGTGCACTGTTAAAAGGAAACTTCTGAGTTGCAGCCATTTCGACTTTTGTCGCTAATACAAAAATATTCTTGACAATTATTTTTGGGAGCCAATCATAAAAAATTATTTTATCATCAACAAGTCAACTAAAATCTAGGTAATGACTCCATGAAGATGTGGAAAAGACTGCAAAACAGCTCATTCAAACGTTTCTGACTTCCAAATCATACAGTTTCTACTATTTTAGATTTTATCTCTCATACTGAGGTAGCCACCAATCAAAGTGAGCTCACATTCAACTCAGATATCTATCAAGCGTATCAGAATAAATTGGAATAGGACGCTACTCACAACCCTACTGGTTTTATTCAAGTTCTACTTTGCTCCTTTTGACATCAAACGTTTCCCTGTCTGAAAAGACGAATAAACGATAAAGTTCTTGTGAGTACATCATCTGAACAAGGAAGTGTCGTTGATGACTTGTGTGGCTGTTTCTCAAAAACAGAAGCAAACATTTCAACAACGCTTACAAGTCGTTCATTTTGCCTCGATCACAGAATAACCAATTTGTCAGAACGAATTCACTCTTGACAAACATGATTTACAAAAAGTAAGAACTTTCAGATCCTCTTCAAGTGAGTATTTGGGCAGCTAAAATTTAGAAGCTCACATTGGACTTCCATTTTGAACACTGCACTAGCAATTCTCGAACGCAAGAAATCAGTAAGAGATGTTACGAGTTTACATTCGTTATAAGCACATATTTTGAGCAATCTGTTCAAGTCCCAACAGTGCTTACCCAACAATTTGAGGGAAGACGTCATCACTGCTGGACGCTTCAAGTCTGAGTACAGGGTGAAAATTCATTGTGAAGATCGAAATGACTCTTTCTGTCACAGCTTCTCGATCAAGGAGAGTACGACGATAAAGTTTACCTCTTTGTATTACATTTAGCAGGACATCTGCGAGCAGTTTCTGCTTTGAAGTGTCTTTCTAATGAGAATACAACAACAATATCATTCAGCAGTCGTAGCCTTTGTTACATTCTGTCGTTCTCTAACTTCCTTATGTAAATGCAGTTGTTTCCATGTAACGCCCAAATAGTTTCATCAGCCATGTGAAGGCAGTGGGAATAAAATTGTTCTTTATTTTTTATATGCTGGACTAATCATATTTACTTTTTTTCACTTATAGGTTTTCCAATGACAGTATAACCATGGAGCCTCCTAAGAAAATAGAAACCAAGTCCCCAACAATGCTTTCTTACGCTTTGAGATTAATGTTAAAGAAGAAAAAAACACTCAAGCGCTTATTGCTGGTGGAATTTTGTTTTGGTATTTCAAAGAATCGAGTGACTTATCAATGTTATTGAAACATTACGTTCAATTATAGGAGCTTGCCGTTCAAAAGTAAACATAAGAATAGAATAGCTCAGAGCGTTTTATTCGGCGTCCTTAATTGGACTTCTCTAGTTCTTTTTCCAATGCTGACTTCTATCTACCCCTGTTTTTTGAGAAGCCACCATGGACAGTACTAGTAGCAGTGCTAGAAGAAGTTAGTGCCATGCCGAGGAGCAGTTTGCAACTCTTATTGGATCGTAGATATCTTACACGACATTTCAGCCCTCTCTGAAATGCATCGTAAACTCATATGTGTCCACAAAACGTTGTCTTCCAGTTGTTATGGAAGTCTGCAATGATTCAGAGCTGGGGAGCATTTGCATTATTTGAAGTCTTAGAAGCGCCGTAAGCATTTTATCACTGCAAAGGTATCCTCCGTTACACTGAAACTTTCCACATACACACACTGGGCATCTTTTAGAGAGCAACGTGCAGAAAAATTCTACAAAGCGCTCTAAACGAAGTTGCAGCTTAGACTCTCCTGATCTTGCCGTTAACCTAACATCTCAATATGATCAATTTGACAAGCCGCTTACTTTTGAATTTGCTATTACGGATCGATCATGCACTCTTGTCTAATTAGAAAATCAGCACGAAACAGAACCTCGCTCGGTCGAGGCTTCAGATTCTTCGCCTTCCCAAAACGATGAACTAAAGAACTTTGCTCGGTCGAGGCTTCACATTCTTCGCCTTCCCAGAACGATGAAGTAAAACGATATTTGAGTTTTTCCTGCTTGTATTCACACTAACATTGATCCTCAATTATTATAATTGAATTTCAAAAACAGTATTGTTTTTGTTAATATTTATCACGTTCTAATAGTATAAATGTGCGTGAGAAATGAATTTGAGATGACCGTCAAAAGCGAAATAGCACTTACTCGGATTGTCTCGAGATATTCGCGACTTCTTTCAACAAACTGCTTTCAACTCTCCAACTTTAGATAATTGATTTTCTAGGCAATCAACTGAAACATGAGATGTACAACAGCTACAGTGGAGCTAATTCTTTTGTTATGTCTCTTCTTCTTGGTATCACCAGCTTTCGCCTGTGGAACAATGCCAGCTGGTCAAGGTATCTGATAGAGGAGTTCTCTAGGAAACAAACTCCTCTGTTCAGTTGATGCTAAATAGATTCAAATATGAATGGAGCGGCAATATTTATGACTTCGAAAAATTCCTTTACAAATGAAATTTCTGCAGTTTTGAGACCTTATCATTGTAAATGGAAGATAGATGTTCAAAGATTTTTTTCACGTTTTCAATTTGAGGACTAAAGCGCCTTCGATTTTTGTTAATTTTAGAGAAACTTTCAAGTACAAAAGCTTTCATGAACTATGTCCGATGCTGATCCTTTTTTGCTGATCTCCGCGACTGTTATAAAGTGGAATATCTAATCCGTTAGTCTGCCATTTCCAAAGCAATACATTAAATACTTGCAGCTTCGAAAACTCGTAAAGACGGCTTCGCAAAAGAGCAAGAAGCGTGGTATTTTTTCACTTTTTTGTACTGGTTCTCACTACTCCATTCTGTTATGGAAAACGCAACACATTTTTGATTAATGAACGATTGCGAGAGAAAAAAAACTGAAGAGAAGACATGTAACTATTCTGATAACAAAATCGCTATATTTGCTATGATAAGTGGGCGTAGAAGCAGTTTCACAGTGTGTGATCTCATTTATGCAGTAACAATCACCTCGGAACAGAGGCATCACTATAAGAGAAAGTAATCATCGTCCACAACTAAATTAAAATGAATTTACATGTTTATATTTTGCAGAAAGAAGAGTAGCCTTTATTGTGAGTGGATTTACACTGCCTGTTAGGATGGCTTGGACGTCTGATCCTGCAGTAGCTGCAAAGAATACTGAGATTCTGAGGAGCGAAATGGAAGTTCAATCACTCGTACAAAATCTAATAATGCATGTTGTAAGTTTTACGAGGGAGTATGCTATTTTCGTAACAGTGCTTTCGCGTTACACCTAATGAAAATTAGATCAACTTGCGTTTGGACATTTCCAGGTCACTGATGTACTGGAAGAACAGGGTCGTCGTGCCGGCCTCCTTCCTGCTGTAATATCTGCCATTTTGAATCAGCTTTCTATCCAAGCACGCTACAATCCACTTCAGTGCAAGAAATAGGCGACGGAGCCATCGGTTTGTACTCAATTCCGTTCCCGGTTTTCTTTTCAAATCAGATTTCGCCTATGAAAACTAAATAATGATCACATGTAATCACAATCTTCCACGGCTTGTAAAGCAACCTATTGCAATGATTATTTAACAAGATGCCAAGAGCTCAAAATTTTAGAGCGAACGAAATACTATACGTTTTGATGCAGCGTTCCAGAGTTTCGAATTTTGAGGAAGCTGGATTGTCTGCCATGAAATTCTCGAGGACAGTACTCCCTTTATGGAGCGATTGTAGTGACTTTCTACAGCCGACTGTTTTTATCAAAGTCGTTGACCAGAAAATTTACTAATTCCTTCACGAGCAGCGCAATGTTGACAACGAAACTTTTATTCATTGTGGCACTAACGACATTTCAACGGTTTTGCCTGTCAAGAATTAATTCTTAGACAGTAGTTACGCGAGGTTAGTGTGTCTCATTCCAAATCGATGACTGATGTTCCGGCGTATCCGTCTTCTACAAGTCCTGAATTTACTTTTGCCACGTTAATGGTATAAGTATACTATGCGGTCATGGTACAAGCGGAAACCTATAAAATCTGTGAAGCTCACTTCATTCCAGATATTCGCTCACCATGTTATCAGGTGTAAGGGCTGCCTATGTTCTATGCAGGGGATGGCATTTCAACTCGCTCCTTGCGTTAGTAAGTCACATCGAACAGAGGTGTTAGCTGTTGACTAGATTAGAAACTCATGAGATATGACCTCATATGGTTGATAGTAATCAAACACTCTTTTTTTGTTAATTTCTGAATTTTCGATATTAAGCTCAAGGGTCTTTTGTGTCGACGTTTTCTACTGGTGCTCCAGGATTTTGACTACCACTCCAAAGTCGTCACCATCATATTTTTCGGGTCCTATGTGTAGCATAAGAGTGTTTGAATTAGTTCTTGATTTTCCGCTAGGTGTTAAATTACGCGCACATAGAATGGGCTTTCCGTTTTGCCCATGTATACACCACTACGTATCTTTCAAGAGAAAACATATATGCCATTTGTGCTAATGCAGTCCCCGTTGCTATCGTTAAGACATTTGGCACACACACACAAAACGCAGCCCTTTTTCTCACATTGACATTGGTCATATATGCGGTTTCGTACCAGCTGACGAAGTATTGTTTCTCAATGGCATTGTAATTGATGTATTTGATTGAAATTCTGAAATTTCTGCGGAGCTTTCTAATCATTGCTCTTCAAGGATCTTCTCACAGCGGCACTTATTCGCTAGTTATGGAGAGCAGTTTTGAAGCTATCTCACCATTTTAGTTGGGCACACAATTCTTTTCGCTCTGAGGCCTGTCGGCCATTTTTGACTTGACGCTGGTAGGTGCACTGTCGTAGTTATTCAAGATGGAATTTGCCGTGTCGAATCAAGTATCTTCTATCTTTCTTTCCTCTCATACATACACTTGTAGCTGCTTGGCTTCTGTTTCACACAAGTCTTTTTTGGTCGGTGCACTGGATGTATTGATTGCTTGGTTTTGATATCATTTTGTGATACAGCCACTTTTGGTGAGGTGCATTTGAACGTTCAAAAATAGGAGCCATCTCTTTGCAGACTTTCCTTGCTAGACTTAATATACTCTAACTGTGTGACAGAAGTTTGAAGCATTTTTCAATCTGCCCTTGTGTAGAAACGATGACAAGGCAATCATCCATCTAGCAGAATTGGAGCACTGGACGCCAACTGAGGATTGGTGCATTCGCCTTGGACATGAAAGCAATGACAGCCTGGTGCTTATATTTTGCCTAATGTACACTCTGAACTGCAACTATGAAACAGCCGAATCGTCAATTAGCATTGTAAAGAAAGAAAAATTTTGTTGATAACCTTGTGTATGTTCATCAATAAAATGAAGACTACGACAAAGTTCATAACAGAGCGGACATAGCAATTACTTTTGTGTATTGCTGGCTGGTGCTATTGGCATACTTGGAAATGCAAAAGTGAACGTAGGAAATATGACGATAGCAATAATAAAAGGGCCTCAGCACAAACTTTAATGAAGGACGAAGCAAATTCGTTGTCAAGATTAGACCATTGGCTACCGTACAAAGACAGCCATTTCTTGAAAGCTTTTTATTTTGAATCATTTATGTATAAGTATTTCCGAGTAATTCCACACCAGTCGTAGTTGGCAGAGCAGTGACAATATAGAATTTTCAAAAAAAAAAACAGCAAATATGCTTGGTTGTTCGTTGTCTGCTTTCCGCATATTTGAAAAAAGACAATCACTATAAAAATTTGTTACAGGGGGGCCAAAGGGAACTTGCTTTCTCAGCGGCAATACAGTGGTCAGCATATGCAACAATGATATGTGTCGTGAGGTAAAGGATCGTTCGACCGTACCAGAACAACATCGGAATATTTCTGGAACAGTCTCGGTCAGATTGCTTATCATCTGTAATAGAAAAGTTACGCAATTTAAACATTCCATTTAGACCACCAATATAATCATGGCAAATTGGTCGATTCAGATGTGGCAGGACGTGATGAATAGAGTGGCTCGTTCCTTAGCATCTGGGCCATTCAGATTGCAGTTCTTTGGAGTTTCTGTTACAGTTGGAAGATGATAGATGGGATATAACAAAGGCGATTTTCCACGTATAAAAATTCATTGAGTTGGATAATCAATACAATTCCGCTTTGAACACAATTGTTTCTACTTCAAATGTCACTTAGCAATCTTTCGTAGTCTTTTTCTATAAATCAAATGTCATAACATTTCACAAATTATTTTCTACAAAACTTCTTTCCTTCCACTGCTTTTATAGCAGACTTTCAATGCCAATCATATATCCAAGAAAGCTGATTTGCAGAACTCGCAGCCTTAGGCCGGAAACAGGATTAGCGTTTTACTTCTATCGGGCCTTGGTAGCCTCTACGTTACAGACTCCCTTGTTCTCTCATGTTTTATGCTACATTCGATAACGAAATTGTCAACGGCCTGTACTTACAACATCATATCACTGGACAGAATAGCAGAGTAAAAAACTGTTGTAGATTATATAAATCTAATGACTGATAGTTTTGACAGTGTTCAAAGCGTATATGAGTTACCAGCCTGAATCCGTTGACGGCTGGTTGCGAGGAGCTTTTAGACCGATTATCACCGAAGTAGTGAAAGAAAATTGTTTTTAGATGGATTTCAGTGAGCTAATTTTTTCGAATTATCTCGAACAGCTCTTGAGCAGATTTATATCGTTTAAAAACTCAATCGTCTTAGATAAGATTCCTATATGTTTCTTTAAACTGTTTGAGAAACTGCGTAAAATACTCCCTTATATCTTGCTCGAGTCATGCGCGAAATACTACGACAGTGTGAATACCGCTCGTTGTTGAACAGATGGCTTGACTCGTTCATCTCGAGCAACAAGGGAGCATCATTACAGTGGGTGTTTTGACTTTTCACTTGGAGGTTCAAATGGAGAATGACCACGAGAAGCTCGTTGGGCATCGCTATAGCGCAAGTATACTCTTAGCTTTGTCAATGGAATGAAACGCCTCATACCTCTACCTGCACGTTCTTAAAACGTTGACCACGACGTTGGAATCCTGCGCAGCACACCGACGACGTGGCGTGACGAACGCCCCGGTAACAATGACGTTGTGGTAGTTTTCTAATGAAATGTGGATTTCAGTAAAATTTCATTGCTAGTGAATGGTGAAGTATAATAAAAGAGACATCTAGGCAGTTTTTTGTGACAGGACTGATGGCGATGCTCTTTAAACCCCGGATTTCAAAGAAAATGCCACATAGCTACAAAATGTGATGTTTCAAGCTTTTTTGAATACTTCCATGTAGTCTCATGCATAATCATTTATATTTGATTCATATTTATTTTATATTTCTCATACTGAAAGCTCCATTCTTATTCTTCTTCGCAAATGAATAATAATTGGTTAATCAACCACTTTATCATTTTTTTAAATCAAAAATTATTATAGAATTATTTTGGTTTTGAAACTATTTCAATTCATAAAATATCCTAAAGTCAGGACAATGATTGAAAATGAGAAATCGATCAGTTGTTTGCCAAAAACGATGCTGCACGCTGAATGCGATGCCATTTCATCAATAACTCTCAATAATTTCTCTATGTTCAGTAAGCCCCTGGAGTAAAAACCTATTTGAATTACGAAGACACTTTATTTTTGTGGATACTGACTTCTTATTATTCACGTTTATTCTATACTACTACCACATTTAATTGTGGTGACTTTGACACTGGAAATTTGCACCGTTTAGGCCCACTTCGTATTACTTTTAGAATTGCCCTAAAGACAACTTTATGCTCCCGATCAGACTTCCATCTCATTACAACTCCAATGTGACCATAATCAGGTGGTTGTAGACGTCCAACAGTAAAACAGAGAGCTTCTCGTTGCCCAACTGCTTCCACCTCCGAAACTTAGCCAATACTAATGGTGTTCTGTCCATTCATTTCGACGCAAGCAGATGAAGAGGTAAGTGGTGACTGATCAAAGAAATCGTTTCCACCCAAGATCTTGCTACTCTTCAATGACGACAGGATTTGTTCAAAGCGACATAATGCTTCGTTACAGAAAACCAATCAGCTTTTACAAACTGCGCACTCCCAATGTTTTGAAATGCATTGTGGATTAGGCAGATATCTGTGGCGAAGAGAGGGACAATAAGTGGGAAATGACTGTCTTACTCATGCAAGATGTCCTACAGAAAAGAGTAATAGAACTTGAAAACAAATTAATTTTTGTAGCTCTATTAGAGGAAGTGACCAAGTGAGTCGGAAAACATTATAAATAAAGCTCTTCCTTTATGACAATGGAGTGTTCAACCATCTGAATTTCACTATATAACTGCCAACAGAACCTTCGATAGACTTCAAATGATGAGCTAATTATCCCGAAAGCGAGACGTATTTTTTCCTCGTTGGTATTGCACGCTGAAAAGCTTTTTCATAAATCAAACTTAGCGCTAGAATCTCTATTTTTAGGCCGTAGATTGACTAGCAACAGTCGACTGAGAAGCAGGAGGTGCAGTGTAAGTGCACTTTTCGATGAAGTGCTCCCAAATTGATCATTGTGAACTCTATCGCTGCTTACTCTAATTGCGTACCAAAACTCTCCTCCAAATAACTTTTTTCAGAGGGTTCCACATTGTCAAATGTGTTTTCGAATTGATCTCACATCAAATAGGCGATGTAAAAGCACAATAAGGGCAAGAAGAATCAAAGGTGGAGATTTCTGGAACACGTGTGCATTCTCCGTGCTGAAAATACGCTTCTCTAATAAATAATCCATCCCTGCACAACAACATACTTGTTCAAAGATAAATTTAATTGTATCAAGAACAAAAAACGCCAGTGTAAAGTCCACACAACGGGTTATCTAGTCCAGAAGCAAGACCTAGTCCGCTTTTCATTTACAACAGTGCAATAAGAAGGTTTTTGTATGAAATAATTTTAGCAAAAAATCTCCATTTCTAAGCTGTTGTTTAATTACTGATAGTCTGGTGAAAATACTCTTCTGGTTGGAAAAGACAAGGAAACACGAGCGCACTTCACAGAATATAATTGCAGCTTGCACAAATCGTAGTAAAAAATGGGAAAATTTCAGTTAGCTAGGCGCTCTTTCTACTACAAATAAGTTTATAGAAATCTCTTCAGCAATGTTTAATATTTTAAAGCAATAAATTGTCCTAAAATCAAATTTTTGCCATGAAATAAAAAATACCTTGTAAAATTGAAAATGAACCTGCTTGCAAAACGTTACCTTTTACGTTACTAAAACGTACCAAGAACGTTATTTCACAAGCAAACTTGGTATGAGAACAAGCATTTTTCAAGCTATCGAATTACTATAAAAGCACAGATGAAAAAGAAGGAAACGAAGCTGAATAAAAGCTGGAATTATCTCCCCTTTCACAACAATGTTTTTCCCGTTAAAACAGTAGAAGTCTCTTCCACCATCTATGATCATTCTATCACGATAATTTCCCTCAGTATCTCGGATCACCAAACAAATTCCATATTCCGTCGCAAGGTGTGATGATCAAGACTCCCGCCGCGCCGCGTCGCCGCACACGCGGCTAATAACAGCTCAGGTCGTTGGTCAACGTGTCAACACGTTGAGGACGACAGGCCTAAAGCGCTAACCCAGGCCCATCACGAGCATGGGGACTTGGCGACGAGCAGCCTGCAGTGACAAGTGCCTCGCGCTGCCGTCGATCAAGGAGAGGGTTGTTGATGTGATCGCCTAATCGGACGCTTTACTGTATTTTTTTTCATTTTATTTTCTGTTGCCGGCTAGTATTGAAGGTTTTTCTATAATATAATTATTATGGCGAAATATGCTTAGTTGTTTAACATTCCACTACTTTTCAACATGTTATATCTAGCATAGGTTTTGCTATAAGTTGCAGATTGTTCAATGAACGGTGAAAAGAAGCAAATAATTTATTGATCGCTTGTTACGGTGTTAATATATGAGATACGGTGTGATATGGTGCGTCAGTGAATAGAGCATATTGTATTCAAAATATGAGGATAACACTAGAATAACTACAGTGAAGCGTCGTAGTAGGGAATCGAACTAGCACATTTTTCCCGACGGACGGCAGCACGAGGACACGTCACTACCGGTTGCCTCCACCGAGCAGCCGCGTGCGACAAGGCGGAGACCAACCCTGTGGGTCTGTCGTCCGCAGTATTTAATGTTAGTCATCTATCGGGAAAAAGCAAAGTGCAAGGTAGAAAAATTTTCTGCAACACTGCATTTTTTGGGAGATTCCATGCTATTGTAATTTAATTCTTTCTGCCAAACATAAAAGTTAAACTTTCAAAGAATGAAACTGATACAATATTTTGAATATACACAATGATGTCGAGTGACGTGGAAAACTTTCTTCAAAATGAGTGGTGCAAAACAGGCGTCGGTAGTGCAATTCGTCATACATGCGCCCCGGAAGAGTGAAATACTGGTTTAAGTACCTCTTGACATCAAAGTTTTGCAGATCACTCAACATTACCGGTTATATATTTGACTTCATATCACCGCTAAAAAGAAGTTATAACTTACGGAACCGAGCATCCAACCCTCTTCGTGTCTAACTGTCAAGGCTAAACTGTCTGCTCCACATCGTCTTCGTCTCTATTTCCCAGCGGCACAGTGTACTCCAGTGAAATGGAGCACTTTTTCTACCACACTCTTCGTCACTAAATCTTCATTATTAGGAACTGATTCAGCTAAGTTGACACTTGCATATAAAATACTATTTTCTACTGGAATGACAAGATATTGGATAAGATTTAGTAAGTTATCACTAAACTTAAGAGGTTATAAACACATATTGGCATTACAGCCTGGCTAAATATTTAACTGACTAATTACGCTCTCTCGGGAAAGGGTGAAATGAGGGGTTTGAGTCCCGTCTGACGTTAAAGTTTTATACATCAACCAAGCATTGGGATATCACCGCTAAAAAGGGATCAAATAAAGAGAGATTCTTGCCGTCCGGAAATATGACCTTAGTTATTTAGTCGGCCAGTCTCTTAGCTTTAAAAGTTTTTCTCTTCACGCTGAAGTGACTGATAGTTGATTCATCGTACTTTATGTTTTGATATATATCTAATTTATGTAAATAATTCCAGAGGGATACTACTTCATTCCTCTGGACCTGTGCAAAGTCACTCTGCTCTTTTTTTGTAAAACTTTCAGTGTGTCCGAAGTTTTGAATGTAACGGGTGATGGTTTTGTAAATAGATGGAAAAATTATCTCAACGAGGAAGTCTCGATGATGGTACTTATGTCAAGAACGTAAATTTGAAAAGTAATGTTTTGATAAAGCTGATATGTCAAACGATTCTACAGACGGGCACATCATTGGACTCTTCAGCATTGACTTCACTGTGGAGACCGGCAGTGAGAACTAAAGTCCCGTGAATTCCTCTTTTGAACTCATCTTTTTTTCGTGAAGAAGAATGATAGAAACAACGTTGCCTTTTGCATTAGATCTTACAGAAAACTGTAAAATTGGTGTTGCCTTATGTCTTTCTATTATAATGCTCGTCGTCGAGATCCGGTATCGTCAGTTAGATTTCGTGGCTCTCTTATTTCTTTAAGTGGGTGCACACGATATGAACCGATAACAATCGTTTATTATCCAATGTGTAGCGATTTCAAACAAGGAAATTTTTACGGGTCACCTCAAACCATTTCAGTACACACTTTTACGCAATCAGTTTTGGGTGATTCGAATAAGACAACATTTTATGAAATGGTGCAGTTTGAAGATTCCTGTGTTTAGCTATTTTTCCTTTGAGATAGTAAAAATCCTTCAGAATATCGTCAACTAAAATGAAAACAAGGAGACATGACGTCGCTAAGGTGTGAAAAAAAAATGTGAAAATATAAGTAAAACAGAACACCCTAACTTTCACAATCCTTCTATCCCATTCACTTAACCAATGAACCTATTAGTAGGTCTGAGATGATGAAATTGAGAAAGGATGCCATCACAGATAAAAGGAATACAAAATTTAGCAATGGAGAACCGATGGTGATTCATATGGCATGACTGTGAAACCAAAATCGATTATTCCTATAAAGCAGACAAGTTATTCGACTTACCACTAAGTAGACCGTGCAACTTTGTAACAGCGAATTTTTTTGTGAGAAAGCGGGCCAATTTCCAGTTAAAGCATCACGATGAGATGGAATGAGATCACTGCAAAGATCGGGATCAAAACCACATGTAAAAGATTTTGGATATTCAAATCTGTCATCAAATAAATTTTGCTATTCATGAGTAATTCAATGGCAAAATATCCACGAAATTTTACATATAGTAAGAAAGACAGTCTTGGTTGTTTCTAAGGGTCCACGAAATTATCTGAGTGGACATACGACGTTTGCTCTTGAGCTTACTTCATCTAGTTTGATTTGCAAACTGTCATCACATATACCTCACAGTTTACTGCGTCACCTAATGTGCAAGATTTATGTGAGTGACAAAGCATTGAGCTTGATTTTAGGTGGAAAATGGAAACTGCGACTTTGAACTACATTATCGGTTAGAATTTTCAAATATGGTGATGCCTTGTTTTCTGCCATTTGGCAAGAAACATGCATTCTTAGAAATTCTTTTCACTTAGCACATCGACGAATTGAATGACTTGTCAGCGCTTACAAAACATGCTTTTCTTATACGACAAAACTGCTGTTTGGAAATGTGACTGATAACATTGTAGCTCTCTTTTCTTCATATACAACATTTCTGAGATTGTCATTTCCATTCCTATTCAGATATCAATGTGTCAGCACCTTCGCTAATCTAAGTACTACCATTAATAATATGAAATAGCGTTTTTAGAAGAAGTTGGTGCGTCAGATTAAAGCATTTCGATGATCATTGTAAAAATTCTTCTTAACTTGAGTAAACTTGTACGACATTTAGCATTTACTTCCACGAATCACAGAGTCATATAAAATGTCACAGCTTCATCTTTCCGTTTGATATGAGATTTTTGTGCTAAGAGACTACGTGATGCAGAATTTCCTCGAAAACATTGTTTGATTAGTTTTGGCTTTTAACGGCTAAAAACGTTGGTCAACCCACGCACAGACTTTTATTTTTCTTTTGGAAGAGGAAGTTTCTTATGTTCCACCTAGAACATTTCATATACCTGGGCTGCTCTGAGCAGGCGAGAGCAAAACTTGAAAAAAAACTACCAAATGACGGAAGATCGAAATGAAGAGGAAAACCTTCAAGCATATAAGTTATTCGTGTTCACGGTTTCTTAATGGTGATCGATACATATTCTGCTACGATCGATTCCCAAAAGCACGCTTCCATAAAAATTTTGTCTTCTTTTCCCTTCGATTTGATGGCGCTGATTCGAAATTATGATCGGCGCTGTGAGAGACGATATTTATGATTGCCTTCGGAAACAAAATGGCATTCGCTTTAAATTTCACCAGATAATCACACCTGCCTTACTAAACTTCTTTGGACACTATTGGACACTATTCCGTTAGGAATATCATGGACATTTAGGGCCACAGCTGATTATGAGATGCCCATAAGCTTCGATAGACTATTTCTACTAGTATTCCTCTTCTCCATGGCCTTACTGGCTTTTGCATGTGGAATAGTGCCAGATGGCCAAGGTGCCGTTGGAAGAAATACTGCTTTCTACGATTAAACTTTCGCACTTAGCTGAACAGGTGCAAGTGTCATCAAATGACAGAGACCATGATTTGCAAAAATGAATCTGAGAATGAAGCTTTTGACAACTTCAACTATGAAAATATAAGCCAATTTATAGCATAAGCAGTTTTATAACTATCGACGTCTCAAAGTTTGAAGAGCAAAGTGCGTCGAGTGTGTGATTTTTTATAGAATGTCGTGACAGATGCAGGGTTCAACAAATCGCATCCTCAAAATGACTTTATTTTCGAGCACATCTTCGTTGTTAAAAAATTGAGCACCTTATCTGCAAGTCGTATAATTTCTGCCATTTCTGCTTCGAAACATAGTGAGGCAACTTATGTTGTTGGAAGAAATAAATTTCATCCCATGTGGAAAGCGAAAAGAAATGCTAACTAACGAATAAATAAGAGGAAGAAGCAAAAGAAAGGGCTGTAACCACTTCCAAAAACAATATCGCTTTTTGTTACATAATAGTAAGAACGCATACATGCGGTGTCATTGATATCGATAATATCTGTTAGATAGTAATTGCTTCAGCACGTACACAAAACTATCAAAGAAAACAGTCACGCAATAGAGTCCTGCTTAAACAAAACGGCGAATTCTTCTATTTTGTAGAGAGGATGTTGGCCTCCACAGTCAGTGGATATAGCGTGCCTGTTAGCATGATTTGAACTTCTCAATAAACCTGAGCACGGCAATTTTCCAAAATTCTAAGAAGTGCAATGAAAGTCAAGCATTCGTACAACGTCTGACAATGCAAGCAGTGAGTCCTGTAGACCACCTCGTATTGCCAAAACCTTTTTTTGTTACTTCCATAGGGTGACCACTTCTTCTGTTTAATCAAATTTTTCAGGTTTCTGATGTGTTGGAAAAGCATGTCTGACATTTTGGAGTTTACTGTTCGGACCAATTACCGTGCTCTTCAATGCGATAAAAGGCATGCTAATCCCACGGACACAGCTCCACTTATGCGTTTGTGTCAAAATGTCTTCTTGATTCCATTTCAAGAAACGATCAGTGCATAGAGCTTTTGACAATTGTCCACACTTACGAATGAAAAAGCTAATAGGTTGGGGAAAAAGTTCTGAGAAAATGCTTATAACTTTTTGACTGTCGGCCATTTTTTGTGCTTTTGAGCTCATTTGAAAGCTTGATTTCTCCCACGTCGACTGGGGTATAATTTATCTACTTCTATCAAAATGTATTTAGCAAGCGAAGAAATTAGGATGTTGATGACATACGATTGGCTGTTGGGTTCAAATGCAACGGTGGCAAGTGAACGCACCTGTGGCTTGGAGGAAAGACACAATTGGCAAAAGTACGGTGTATAGGTGGAAATATGTAGATAAATACCCAAAAAAGATACAAGCATTTTATCAGAACTTTTCCCCAATCTACCAAATCCTCTTTGAAAAACGATGGCGGTCAGTGATTTCACATGGCTGCCCATCATAGATTAGGATATTGCTATATTTTAGTTGCAAGAAACAGTCAGCTAAAAATCTGTTACAGTTATGGCGAGCATGACAGGAAATTGCATTATGATTGGTAATACGGTGAGCAGCATTTGTACAAAAGCTTCCGGGATGATGTGCATGTATAAGAGCCCATATACGGAAGCATTTGTACAAAAGCTTCCGGGATGATGTGCATGTATAGAGCCCATATACGGACATTGTGCCCGTACCAGAACAATGTCGAACTTTCTCCGAAACAGTTTCGGTCACATTGCAACTAATTTTCTTAGGAAGTGCGACAATCGTTGTCATTGTATACATTCTATTTAGATTAACAATGTCATCATGGCGAATTGGTCGACTCAAATGTGGAGGAGTGTGATGAGCAGGGTGGCACGTTCCTTAGCAAATGGACCATTCGCTTAGCACTTCATAGGGACTCCCTTTCACCGTCAGCGGTTGAAAAGTGATTCACATCTAATACATTCGTGTCAAGTAAAGCATTCACCAAGTTTATTGCTCACGCAATTTCGCCTTAAGCACAGGTGTTTTATTTAAATTTTACTGCACATTCTTCTATAGTCAAGCTTCTCTATAAATCAAAAATTTGTTCATTCGATGCAACAACGTTTATCATCTTTTTAACACTCAGTATTCTCTGCGCATTCTTTTCACAAAGACGAACAGCTTACGCAAGCTGTTCTAAGCTGATGTTTACTATGTGGAAATTTATAAATGCTCCAAACGAAATTTTTTTACTTTTCTGTAATCAACTGCACCGACTAAAGGCTTAGCCACGCATACTGCCACATCCAGGATTGCAGAGAACATTTGGATCAATTTTGTTATCGGCCAGAGATTTTATTTTTTGCTATTGGCCAAAGATTTTTGAAGAAACATTCTTTGCTAACAAAGACTTTCTATGAGACAATACAATTACAACATTGGTGAATTCAGAAAACGTTTTTCAGAAGAACTTTACAGCGATATAACATTCAAAACAGTACTGTGTTTTACATGTGCCGCGCGCCATCGCGAGGAATTTTGTTAATTATTGCGAATTGTCTTCCTTTGTAAAAACTCCCAAGTCTTTCGTGCTGAAATTGAGGAAAACGGAAGAACTTTAGGTATCGTTACAGCTTAAGCTTTTTGGTTTCTTTAGCCCCTAAGGGACGATGTGAATCAGCTGAGGTATACGATTAATTGCAGTTCTCTTCTCGCTGCGTAAAAGTTTCTTCCCAAGCATTTAGCAGTCATTCGAAAGCTCAAGTCTCTGCGATTTCAATGACCTGTTTAGTTTTAGAAAAAGACTTTTTATTACGTTGCAGAAGCGAAAATAAAATTATGTCCCATACTCAAGTTTTCAATTTACTCGGCTGGGACTTCGATTTGGTTTTTCACTAGAGTTCTATAAGTCCTCAGTTATCCCAAATCTCGGGCATTTTGATGATGTAATTGGTTTTATGAAAGATCATCATACAACGCTGTAAGAGCGAAAAGAATTAACATTTTACGCCTGAAATGTTACCTTCGCGCTTGGAAGTCATAAGTGGTTTATTGCTTTTTACATGTGGATTTTATACGTTAGAGGTATTTTATTGTCACCTAAAGAATGGAGTATCAATATTAAACCTTTTACAAAGGTTTGCTAATGTAAGCTGTGATTACTTCTCTCTAAATCCTTCATTATTCAGCTGTAATTAAACGTCTTTGTGAAAAAAAATAAACAAACTTTCAAGCCCTATTGTGCATTTGTATAGTCTGTCTTGCGAGAGTGTGGTTTGAAAGCACATCTGCTATAACTGAACAGTTCTGATTGAAGTCCATGTAGAGGTAATTTCAATATGTAGCTCAAGTAAGTGCAGGAAGAGTACGCGTTCTTCAATGCATATGATGCGCTACTTCCCCTATGAGCACTCATATAAAAGAAAAACGCATTTTCCATTCTTTCCAGACATTTAGTAGTTGATCGGCAGCTTAAATGTCAGAAATTTGAAAGATGTAGTTTATTTTTTGAAATGTCTTTATAATACGCTGTAACAGTGAACAGAAAATGTTGTTCAAGACTCGCATCATTTCATGAGCAAAGCTTTTGCTTAAAAAGTTAGCAGTTCGTCGATGGCACAAATTTCGGTAAATCTAATGACGCTTTGATTTTCCAAGGAATGCCTTGATTGCGCCGGAACACTGAAAATAAGATTACACTTCAAATGCGGCGCATATTGCCTTTCACCGGTATGTGGATGGATATTGCAACATTGGCACCAAGCCGTCCCCGCTCAATTACCACTCGATAGCTCAAATCTCGAGGATTTCAATAGCATGCTTGCCCTTGAAAACAAACTTTTTTGCTACCTGTAACAGAACGAACAAAACTGTGTTATAAATCGGAGTATTTTTTCGGTAGACAAGGCATCTCTTAGCTTTTCACACCCATTCGATAGCGTAAACATTAACAAGTTTAAGGTTATGCTTAGTCTTTGAGGAAAACTTTTCAGTGCGTCGTTACAGTTAACAAAATAATGAGTTTCACACTCGGGGCGCATCGTACGTCATGTAAATTACTCTGCGCGGCGGCCGACACGATGCCGAAAGTGAAACTCAATAATTTTTTAGCTGTAATATCGCATTAAAACGTCCTTCTCAAAGACCAAGTTTATCATTGAGATTGCCGAGATTTGTGCCATCGAATGGTCATTGAAAGTCTGAATGAAAGCCTCTGGCCAGCGAAAGATGCTGGAACGCGAAAAATTTCACTTCACCTTTACAGTATAATACAGATATCATTCGAAAAACAAAAACACCCTTCAAATTTTCGATATTCGAGCCACCAATTAATCACTAGAACCGCAAAAAGGAAAATACCTTTTTTGAATAGAAGTGCCGAAAGGGGAAAGGTATTGAGAATTCTTCTTTGCAGACACATATTTTTGGACCATTAGTTTGCATAATGGCGATATTCTAAGTCTTTTTCAACATGGTTGTCCCTTCTTCTCAGAGTTCTTCTACTGTCCTCAGAAACTCAACTTTTTCCTATGTAAAGTCAATTCTGAATAATTGGAAATAATGTGAATGGCCGATATGAAATTAGGCATAATGAAAAATTTTCGATGAACGGGTATTGAATACAGAATGCATAATCATCTTTGATAAATTACTAGGTGTTATTCAATTTTTGTTGACTATGATGACTCTTGGGCCATGCACACAAACTAGGGATAGCAAGACTAAATAGTTTTCTTGTGATCCCCTTTGTACAATGCAATAAATTATTGGATGCCAAATTCAGGTACGATTGCGTAGTAAACCAGCGTTTTTTTTCTACAGAAGATACGTTTGACTAAGCCAAAAGCATACGAACGAGTAGAGAAAATCTTGTTCTATCAAAGCAATACAAGATTTGCGAAAGCTTTCACCGTGCGAAGTAAAAAGCCTTAATCAAAACAACAAAATTCGCGTAATTCGCTCTACGCTCGTGGACTTCTATTGCCGTTCGATAGGGTTAGAAATTATCTAAGAGCTAGTAAGCCGGAAATAAGCTTTCGTCTAGGCGGGCCAAGCCTACGCACAAAAAACATATAAATGTGTAGAGGAAATCCTCAATCATCAGAATCAATGCTTTATCTAATTTTTTTGAAGTGGAGAAGAATCTTAAATTTTATGACAAAAATCACAGTTCAGATCTGGATCAGTTGAAAAAGTAACGTTTTGGGTACAGCTTCTACAAATCCTGAGAAATTTGCTACTGCTCCCGTGTTCTCTGATCTTCACCACTGTTTTTCAAACATCTTTCATTAGCGGTACTCATTCGTCTGTTATAGGGGGAACTTTTGAAGCTATCTTACCAATTAGGTTTCTTGATCTATTGTTTTTGTTGTAGCCTATTACTCCTCCCCTTCTGACTTGGCGCACTTGGCTGCCCTTTGGTAGCCATTTGAGATGGCCATTTGTTGTACAAGTGCAGTGACTCCTTTCTTTCTATCCCCACTCGTGTGAACACTTGTAGCTCTTCGATACATGTTCGAACAGAACCTTCTGATGTGTGGGGAATGATACGAAAGGTAATGCACTAGACACACTAACCTTGTCAAAATGCGCATGCATTCATTGGACCCAAGCAATGGAGGTGGAGGATTTGCAGTAGTTCTTCATCAGTTAGATCTTAGTAATAAAGAGAACCTTCTTCAAAATGTTTGTCTTGATTGGCCATATTCTCAAAAGAAATAAAGAGCAGTACCACAGTTTCAAAAACAAAAATGGATCAAAACGGCAGAGGCAGCGGTCTACACCAATCACTTATCCGTCTATTCAAGACTGATTCACCAAATTATCCCGTCCTAACACAAGCATTGAAGCACGCAGTCTAAAGTCAAGCAATGATTTTGAGTCTAACAGTCCTTTAACATTTAAAGTTGAACGGGTAGGGTGGGTGCGTAGGCGGGCCGACGCATAGACTAAAATGGTTTTTGGGCTGCATATTGCTGCAGTTGCTATTGTTCATACTAGTGTATCTTCCAAAGCAATATTTTCTTAGAGCAGCTAAATTGCGCGCATCCTAACAGCATGTATAAGTGGTATAATCGAGTTATTCGACGTGACCGCGCTCTATGCAAACGTTTTGAACGATGTCGTATCACAAGACATTCACTAACTCTGCATAGAAAACTCAGAAAAAATTAATTTGCACAGTTTGGTTATCTACTAGTTCATAACACTCTGAAAAAACTACTTCAGCTAATTAATCTACAGTTGCTCAGAAAGTTTTCTTTAGGTTAGAGGATTGGCGATGGAGTAAAGATTACCACCAAGCATAAGCAATGTTTTCATGTCTAAGGTGGAATCCCAAGTTCTCAGTTGGCCTACAATGCTCTACAGTCGATCATAGATAATCGCTTTATTGTTGCTCTACAGAGGAGGAGACAGACAAATGTTTTGAACTTTTAATAGAAGCTAGAGTATAATGAGAAGAGGCGAGAACAACCTACAAAGAGATGACTTGCACATGTGAACGTTCAAAACACATTTCACCAGAAGTTATAATACCACAAAGTGGTGTAGAAAACCAGGTCATAAACTATTCTAGTGCACTGCCTTTCGTATCATTCCCCACACATCAAAAGGTTCTGTTCGAAGCATGTAGCGAAGAGCTACAAGTGTTCACACGATTGGGGATAGAAAAAAAGGAGTCACTGCACTTGTACAACAAATGGCCATCTCAAATGGCTACCAAAGAGCAGCCAAGAGCGCCAAGTCAGAAGGGGAGGAGTAACAGGGTACAACAAAAACAATAGATCAAGAAACCTAATTGGTAAGATAGCTTCAAAAGTTCCCTCTTTAACAGACGAATGAGTACCGCTAATGAAAGATGTTTGAAAAAACAGTGGGTGAAGAACAAGGAACAACGGGAACAGTAACGAATTTCTCAGGATTTGTAGAAGTTCTACCCAAAACGTTGCTTTTCCAACTGATCCGGATCTGCTTGTATAACTGTCTATGTGAGATAAAGGACTGAATTATATGTTCTAACGATAAAGACGGAGACTGTATGAGCATAGGTGTAATATACGGTACTTTTTGTTATCTTTACCTTCTTGTTAAAAACATATTTCTTGCATTTGCAAAACATTTTGGTAATCGTTTGATAGCTCCAATCAAGGTAACTTGAATGGTATATATTAATCTCTTAAATAACTTGTTTTTAACGGGTGTAGCAATCAAAATAAGATTCTGATTCATATCCGAAAATTTCTAGCCGCGACAGAAGATTTTTATGGTCAAATTTTAATTATTAAACGGGGCAAATCTTGTCAATTTCATAGCATATCTGTTTTGTACATTAAACTTCTTAGAGCCCTGTGGCAATCAAAAGAAAATTAGGGTTCCGCACTAGGTGAGCACTTCTTGTCGGCTGGGATGTGTCTACTACCTGCAAAATCAATCTGCGTCACGAATCACAAGGATTTTTTTGACGAAAATCAGGATTGCCTGTAATACTTCGAAATCTTTTTTACACATTTATGAACTTTCCTTTGAAAAAATTTTTTTTTGAGAAAAATTTAACGTGTTTTAAAGATTGACAAACTCACAAGAAGATGCTATAGAAAAAAAGAAGTGACTCATGCCTGACTCTACGTCGCCGACTGTTTTGTTTGTATGTAACAGTCAAAAGAAGTTTAGATTCCGCAAATTCGGATCATTTTTGATGGACGCATTCTGCTTTGATCTCTTGAGAAGACGCGTTTTCTGAGTTTTAGAGTTGTATCAGCGATTCGATAGCTCAAGTCTCGAAAACTTTGGTGGCATGCTTCATTTTTAAAATGGCTTTCTGAATAGGCTCTAACACTAAAAATAAAAATGTCTTTAATATTCAAGTATTTCTCGCCCTGCAAAGTTTTTTCGCTAGACTTCTGATAATTATTCGATAGCCTAAATCTCAGTAATTTCCATAGGAGCTTTGTTTTTGATAATAACTCGCTCTTGTAGTGAAGTAGTCAAAAGGAGATTACGTTTCGCAGTCAGTTGATATGTTGCTAACGGCACGGTGATTTGGGGCCAGGTGTCGCGAAATCCCAACCTTTGGAGTGCAAAAACCAATATCCTTTTGACTGTTGTAGCTCTCCAAAAAGTCCGCTTCGAAGATAAATTACGTCTTTGTAATTGCTGAGTTCTGCACTACCGAATGGTTATCAACCGCTTATAGAAATTACTCCGGCGAGAAATCCTCAGCTGTGGAACAAAATTTCATTTCGACTGTTACGGCGCAATAACAAGCCATTTGAGAAACAAAATACACTATTCAAATTCATTTAATTTCGGCTATCGACTGAATACAAGTAAAGTGTAATGGGTTTTTTTAGAAAAAATCGACTGCTCGCCTGCGCAATCCTTATGATGCGATTGCACAGGACAGAAATGGTTTTCGATGGCAAGGATTTATAAATAGTATAGCGTTATTCTTTTTTCCAAAATTACGTTTATAAAAGTTTTTTAATGATTAATTAGGTTCAATTGACAAAAAAGTTTTTAAGAATTGAAATCCAAGTATATCATTCCGAAAAATCCGCTATGATTTATGAAAAATGGATTGAGGTTGCGAAGCGTAATCCTTTATTTAGTATCAAAGATACAGTAGAATTATTTTTAAGCAACAACTCGGTATTAAAATCAGAACTATTCAAATATCAGCAGACTGCAAAAACATCAAGAAAATAGGAGAACTTGCTCAATAGCAATTGGAAATAATCTTTTCTTTAGCAAGGATGTGGTTTCTTCTCAAAAAGGCAAGATTTCGGAAAGCATTGGCGTCAACCTTGCCAAAATCATTCATACAAAAGTCTCATTAGTGATATTTTATGATATTGTTCCACTGAGAACCCAAATAACTCAAATTTTTATGAGAACACGCACCACCTTCGTAGCCCGTCCGAACGGCGCGCCCAGCTGAGGGTCACAAGCGATTGTTAACAGTAAGATTTCATGAGTACACAGCCTAATGTTTGGCTGAATTTGCGGAGGTCGCCTTTCATCCGCGGCATGGGAAGGTGAAGTTTACTCGCAATCTGTTGAGCCGACCTTTTTAAAGGAAAGAGAGATTGCAGGAGCAGTGTGAAACACGCTTTCTGAAAAAGTACACAATCTCATTTTGCATTATTCAAAAGCCTGGAAACATAAAAACTTGAAAAAATACGTAAAACTTACACCATTGTACTCCTATAAAAGATTAAAACGCAGGTACAGGCACAGCGTTCTGACCAAGTTTTTGCAGACTATCCAAAGATTTTCAAATGTAGAAATTGTTAGAAAAGGTACACTTAAATAAAAATTTTGAGTAAAAGGTCTTGAACTTTGAAATAATGAAAAAGGCGCTCTCATGTTAATGAAATAAGTGATATGAATACGCAACAAAAGTAGGAAATAAGTTTACTTCTCAAAGATACCGTTCTAATAAAAATGCGGATGCTGAGAGCGCGTGGGTGTGTGAGTGAAATGGACGAAAAATATGCGTAGGAAAATCGTTCCACCAACATTCCATCCCTTGTGACGCTAGAATGCCACTAGCATGTTAGCATTACTTTTGTGTTGTGCAATAACTTATTTAGCATTTCGACTTTTTTGTTTATTCAATCGTTAGTCTCAAATGAAATCGTTTAATCAACAACACAATCACCATTATGATGAATGCAATGCAAGCCATTTGCTGGAAGCAAAACTTGAATGTCTTCCTTTCAGTAAATATAAGCACCGCTATAGTTTGCCTATGAAAACTGTAAAGATGCATACAAACTTGAGAAGGATGTATGGATCGATGACTTCATGTCAATCTTCGAAGGATTCGGGCTCGACCAGTACTTCCCTGCAAACCGGACGGCATAAGGTGTTCAACAGTGCATTCCAAGGGACCAGGGGATTAATAGATGGAAAACAAAACTCAACATTCGAGAGTCGCTAATAAGGCTTTTTTATAAACTTGAGGTCGAATTCAATAAAGTTGAGAGTTAGCCAAATCACAGGGAGGCAGACAACACAAATTAGTTAGAGAAATGTTCCTTTTTAGAATGTTACTCCTTTAGAAAAAAATCACCAGACCTAGATTTCAATCGCATCTAGCACAAAATCAACACATACTCACCGCTTTTTATATGTGTTCCACTGAATGATCCAAGTGGAGTTCACCGGAAGGAGAGACACTTAGGCCCGTAATGCACCCTACTCGTCAAAACAACAGTCCTCATATGCTGGCACATATCACGAGTGTTTACGAGGCATTCCTCCCTGCGGTATGGTTGGATTGATGGTATTAATCCAAAACGCTTCGAAGATCTTTCGCGCTGATGTTTTTTGGCTCCTGCGCAAGGATGGTGACTTCGATTTCAAAATCAACTCCGTCGTGCTTCTGTGCTCTATGCGTCCCTAGCGGGGTGTTTTGTCTATTAAGACGCTTGTCAGCTAGGTGTTCTTCTAAGCGGGCATAGAGCGGCCCACCCGTTTTGCCAATATATTTATCAGTACTCGCTTTGCAAGAGATTAGGTAGACGGTACCTACGCTCATGCAATCACCGTCTCTTCCGTTAGGACATATTTTACAATCTTTCGTTATGCAGAGAGGGTCATATAAGAGGTTGCGAGCTAGTTGAAGTTTTAGAGTATTCGGTGGTATTTCTATAATGGCCACAGATTGCTCTAAACCTGCTCTCTTCAGAGAGCGTTTTATAGCTCTGCTTATCTCATCTGTAAAGAACGGGAGGATGAACATGATTTTCCCTCCATCGAATTTTCGTTCGGAGGTGGTTGTTTCCTTCAAACCCAAGCCGAGAACTACAAATTCGTATCCATTATCAGTGGCTATTTCCCTAGCCAGTTTCATACATTGGCTGCTGTTTGAAACATGTTTTTTACTAGCGCCTTTTTCGTATGTGAGGGATGAGAAGAGAGATAATGAACCAGGATAATTTTATTACTTGGCTTTCGGCACCACTTCGTTATGTAGCCGCTCTCAGTTAAGCTTATTTGCACATTCAAGAATTATATTGAAGCATGCCGGGGTTGACAGACAGTCGGTCTTGGGAACTTAGCTCATTTCCAAAAAATATCTCTCCAGCAATCGTTGCACTAGAGAAACACTAATAAATTTCTATATAGCAGCAGAGAATATATTCTCTTTTGGAAGAATTTGATTTTTATGCTTGGCCAAAGGATTTTTCAGGACACTGGCTCTCGTTTCACTGGAAAGCTTTCGTATAACTCCCTTCTAATGTGACATCATTCAATCACGACAATATATTCTTAAACTAAATTTCACTTCTTATGTGGGAGGGATACACGCCATCGCAATTTTTCTCCAACCAGACATGGCTATTGTTATATCATATTTGATCCATGCAGAACACAGAGAAATGATTTAGGGCTTTTTTTTCTTCTTTCAAGAAAGCTCTACAAACCACATTTTGATTCTGAAATTTCCTCTACACGCTCATATGTTTTTCATGAATAGTAATAGGTTACTTAGACTCAAAATGTTTAAATTTGGGCACATGCAAGCGATATCTGGCAATGTTGAAAGTAAATAACAAGCCTAAGTTCATAGACCGATGTAACAGTGTTTTGCACATTCAGCTTCGGATCGTCTGAATTCAATCATGTTGCAAAAGCGTTGTGGTTTAGTTTCTGTTGCGAAATCTCATCCACATACCGAAACAAGAAATGCGCGCCCAGTGTGAAATCAAATTTTCTTTTGGCTACTACAGTTTAATGAGAAGCTTCTTGTACACTCAAATCAAGCATTGAAATTATCGAAATTTCTGCTATCGGATGAAATCAAAAATGCAAGACAAAAGGAATGTTTACTTCTTAGTGGCAAGATTTGAAAAACCTCGATCTCTTTTGCTGGACAAAAACTTTCCGCGGAAGTTAATGGTAATCATTCGAAAGTATAAATCTCCACCTGCAGCTATACATGGCTGTTTCAAGAAAGGACACTTTTTTAACGTCGGAAAAATCAAAATAAAATCATATTTCACATCGGCCTTGCAATGTAGCTATTGTTTCGCTGGAAGCACGTGTAGACGAAATCTCTCAATAACAGAGTGATACGTTTGAACTAGAGTTTCATTGAAAGCGAGAAGACCAATTTTTAATTGAATGACAAGATTCGCACTCCATAGGTGCAATGTATCATCGCAGTCGATCTATCGCCATGTTGAAATGACGGGGTGCCCCTGAGCCATCTTCGCAGCCCGTAGATTAGCCAAAAAACAGATTTCCGCGCTTGTGGATCAATTTATCCTTCCTGATACATTCCAAAGAAATGGTCTCTCCTGAAATTAGGTAAAGCGCTGGCAATCGCTTAATCATACGCTATCGAATGATTGCCAGTGCTCCAAACAAGGGGATCTCTTTTGCAAGAAACATGCGCTTGTGAAACACGGAGGTTTTCTATTCACTAAAGCGTTATAAAGAGACTTTTTCAAAATAATAACTATGTAGAACAGTACCCCGTAATTTAAGCTTTCAAATGGCTGCTAACACCTCTACAAATAATTTTTGTTCCACGAAGGGGATGGTTTTTTTAATTCTTTGCTACCAAAAGGGAAATTACCGTCGAATTCTGTCACAATGAAAAATGCCCGAGTGTAAAACCTGACTTTACGCTTACTGCTACAACGCACTAGGAGTCCCAAAACCGTATCTCTTAAGCTTTTATTCTTCAATAATTGCTTGTCAGTTCTGACTGAGCCTAACACGAGGTTTTTATGATATTGTTTATTCAGACAGCTGTCGTTTTGACGGTTTCGCCTTCTTCGGAGCCTGAAAGGATCAGGTTGTCGGCAACCAATTCAGTCAAACACCTCCACCATTTCATTAGGAACAGTCAACAAGCCTAGGTTTTAATCGCATTAAGCACAAGATCGCCCAACAAACCACTGCTTTCAATGAGTTCTCCACTGAATTATCCGCATGCAGGCCATGGAGCAGAAACCACATGGACTCTTAGTGCACTTCCAACATCAAAGCAACATCAAAGCCAAGTGATACTGGCTACTATCACCTATGATCACGAGGCATTTTTCCCTGCAGTTAGTATTAAGATCAGTGGTGTTAATCAGGAACGCTTTTGAAATCTTATGCCTAATGTTTTTCGTTCTTTTGCGATTGTGGTGGCTTCCATTTCAAAATCTGCTCTGTTATGCTTTTGCGCCCTTAACGTGTCTGAGGCGTGTTTTGACTATTATAATGCTTGTCACCTAAGTGTTCTTTAATGCGCACATAGAGTGGCCTACCCATTTCACGAAGTCATTTCTGAACACACGTTTTATAAGAGATCAGGTAAACTGCGCCTATACTCATGCGACCACCGTCTCTAACGTTGGCATATTTTGCATTCTTACGTTATACAAAGGCGGGTAGTATAAGCGCTTGCGAACTAGTTGGTGCTTCAGAGTGCCCTATTCCCCAATTGTGACCAAATTCTCTAAGCCAGTCTTTTGTTAAAACGATTTATAGCTCTATTATCTCGTTCGAAAGAAAATGAAGACGATTTTGCCTTTTTAGATTTGATCTAACGTCTAACGATCCATCAATATTTGAAGCTGGATTCATCATTGACTGCGCATACGGAGCGGCATATAGAAAGGCATAATTTTTAAACTTGGCATATCCCAGTCGCTGAAACACAATCCAGTTCTTCTCACAAGCATTCTTGTTTTTTGCAGTGTCTTCTACGTAACACGCCCCCTAACAGCGTGTACGTTATGGAGACATTCAATGTGACCGCCCTTTAAATCAACGCGTCGAATGACTCTGCATTGCAAGTCACCCACGAGCTTCTTGTAAATCACCAGGAAGCGATAAACATTTATGACTTGCTAATAAAAACAGGTCAAGGTTCTTTTCAAAAAGTTCTTCAAAAAGTTCAATTCGTTTCTTTTCATGCGAGTTAAGTATGACTATGAAATGTTGTTTGAAAAAGACAGACTTTACGAATTTTCTTATGATTTTTGGAATAACTCTAAACACTTTGAGGAGTTAACTAGTTAGCAACTGCTTACATGATCGTCTCTAAACAACGAAAGATTCGTCGGATCGACTGTTTTTTAAAACCTCGCAAAAAACATTTAAAATAATTTCATGAAAGAATGCTTTAAGCCAAAACGAGGTTGTTACGCCAGGGTCATACACCGGTGTTTCGGAGGTTCGTCCAAAAAACATCGACCTGAGAGGTGGTGATGGACCAGTGTCTCTGTACACTGTGCCATCACCACATACGCCTCCCTCCTTGCTTCAGTGTAGGGCTTAATGTGGGGCGGGGGTCACTGACGAGGAGGACGAACCTCCGAAACACCGGTCTATGACCCTGGCGCAACAACCTCGTTTTACCTTAAAGCATTCTTTTATGAATTTATTTTCAACCAAAGATTATCAAATATCCCCTGACGGGCAGAGACGGTCCTTGTATGAGCATAGGCACAGTTTACCTAATCTCTTGCAAAGCGTGTGGCTAAAAAAAGCATTGGTGAAAAGGGTAGGCCACTCCATGTTAGCATAAAAGAACAAGTGTTAGCAGTGTGTTAGTGAACAGTGTTAGCATAAAAGAACAAGAAGAGATGACAAGTGCCATATCAGACCAACCACCTTGCTAGGCATGCATAGAGCACAGACGCATAACACATTAGGTTTTGAAGTAGAAGTCACCATCCTCGTACACATTCGAAGACCATCAACGCGCAAGATTTTGGAAACGTTTTTGGATACCACCAATCCAAACATAGACCGCAGGGAAGAATTCCTTGTAGTCACACGTGATATGAGGTTAGTATGTAAGAAAGATGTTTTGATGAGGGAGGTAGAATACGCGTCTACGCAATTTTTGCCCGGTGGTCTCCATGCGATCAATTCAGTGGAAAACCAATAAAAATTGGTGAGACTGTTAAGCAATTTTGTGGTTGATATGATTGAAATATAAGTTTGGTGAATGTTTCTTATGAAGTGACGGGGGTTTTCGAATGAGTGCGTAGTGGGCAACCTGACCTTTTGAGGCTCTGTGAAGGGCGAAACCTCCAAAACATCACCTATTCGAATAAATAATATTTTAAAATCCTCGTGTCAAGCTCAGTTAAAAATAACGCAAAGAAGTCCTTTTCAAAAGCGAGTTTTGAAATTCTCGCGATTTGCAGTATCGAATAACTGCTAAAGCTCCAAAAAACAAAAAACATGTTTCTTCCAAGAGATTGAAGCAATTTGTAGATGACGGATAAGTACCAGAAACAGTGATGACTTCCTTGGAGAAGCTAACGACTTTGTATATTAGAATTTGGCTGCCTTGACAGTGTTAAACAATAGAGAGAGAAAACATACTTCTGCTATCGACTGCTTTTTTACAGACCCGCTCAAAATGATTTAATCTGATAAGGATATGACATATTTTGAGCCATAGGTCTAGTGCTATATAGGCGCCTATTTCGTCCTATTGGGACTCATCAGTAGCACCCTCCCTCGGTTCCGTCGATCCCTTGAGGTGAAACATCCTCCAAAGGAACCGACGCCGAGTAAAATTAAGCACCCAAAGTAGGATGATGTTATATTACCTGACTTTGTGGTGACCGGCAGTCGAGCTTACGGCTTTTAAAATGAACTATACTTCTGCTATCGACTGCTTTTTTACAGACCCGCTCAAAATGATTTAATCTGAATGATTTAATCAAAATATGTCATATCCTTATCAGACAAAATATGTCATATCCTTATCAGACAAAATATGTCATATCCTTATCAGAAATAGGCGCCTATATAGCACTAGACCTATGGCTCAAAATATGTCATATCCTTATCAGAGAGAAAACACATTATCAAATGCACAAAGTTCTTTTTAATGCAGGAAATTGGATTCGAGGGCAATTGGATGACATTTGAAGAAAATTCTGAGGTGGACCTGTATTGAATATTCGGCTTAACAAGTGCTTTACTTTGAAATATCGTATTTGATTAATTCACTCTTCAAACTTCTCAAAGTAATGGAAAACTCCGATGAAGTTTGAACAGAATGGTCCCCGTTGCTGAGAGAAACGAGCCCACTCTGCTCATTATACTCTGCCACATTTGAGTAGACCAATTCGCCATTATGATATTAGTGGTGCTGAATAGAATGTCAACATAGACATACATCACTTTTATAAAAGATGGAAAATGATTCTAACCGAGACTGTTCCAGAAATAGTCCGATGTCTTGCTAGTATGAGCACAATGTCCATAAACATCCCCGAGTACATGCACATCATTCTTGTAAACTTTATTGCATGTGCTCGTCACTGTATTTCCAATGATAATGCAGCCTCCACCCATAACTGTAACAAAATTCCTTCTCTCATCAATGTAACAAAATTTTGAGGTGATTTTCCTTCCTCAACGAAGCAGTGAGCAAGCGATGAACCAACAACTGCAACCGCTGAGTTCACGAATTTTTCAGTACGACATAATTTATCAGTTCTCTAATACGCAAAGAGTGCAAAAGAATCATTTGGAAACAGGGCTAGGCACAACGGAAAAACAGAAAAAAACTGGGATCAAAAGTTGAAAAAAAGATAGTTCCTACGAATATTATTTAGAAGTTTATCTAAAAACCGAAGTCCTCATAAAAACGCCCGTTATGTCTCTACTTTGTATTGCTTTCTCAAACAACGTGGTAAGCAGCGCTTAGGAAACGACGACAAGAAATCGATTTGTGCTTTTTGCCATGAAGTCCGCCGGAAATATTTCAATGAGAAAAAGTACTACTTTTCACGAATTACTACAAGCAATTCGATTAGTTACAACCGACGGAAATTCACCTTTCACTCGCAATTGTATTAAACTTTTTTGTTGACAGTCTTCTTCCAATAAATGAGTGGGCGAACGATAAGCCATCAAGTGAATTTGCTAAGTTGATGAATCATTTCAAGAAGAATTTATGCTGTCTGTTTTTTGTTACCCAGAAAAAAGACTTCAAGAAGTGCTCTCCTATTTAGAATAACAGAAGTTGAACTCTACGTAAATTTGGCCCATTTCTTGCAAGTTTATGACAAAGAGCTTTGACTATCTCAAACATTGCTCATGATTCATCCATCTTGCATTCTTTTACCGAGTTTACTATCAAGCAGTGCTTTAAAACAGAAGCAATATTAACAGAAAACAATACGTATGCTTTGTCATAGAGTACACCAAGATCACTACAAAAAGTGAGTGTCACACCATAAGAACCAACAAATGGCAATCCAAAGAGTTTGAAATAATCTGCTTCGGAATTGCGCAATGCAGCGCATAGGTTCTCAGTGGCTCTTCAATGTTCAATGCACGTCGCATGTACGGTGTTCCGTTCCTTTGATGGTCCAGTGACTCGAAGGAAAACAGATAACTTTCGTTTTTTTTCTTTATCGTGCACAACAGTGGCCTAGTCTGTACTTACTTCCTGCCTTAAAAAATGCTTAAAGCATAATATTTTTTTTCCTAGACTTTTCGTGTAAAGATGAGACCATTGGGCCGATGGCCTTTCTGCAGTGTGCTTGGTAATATTCAGAGAATCCAGTCGGTCACGTCTCTCGTCCATCGGTTATCGTGTACGTATCACGTGTCCCGGTTCACCTTTTCTTCATGAAACTGGCATTTAGAACGGCAACTTCAACTTTTTGTCGTTGATGGAGGCTAGAACTTTGGATCCTGAAATCATTTGTAAGGTAAAGAATATCCTAGCAAGAATCTATCAACAGAGATCATGCCAAGTAATTTTGGTGTATTGTTATCAAGGAGCAAAAGAAGAAACGAGCTCTCCAGCTGAGAGGAACTGTTCAAAGGAGTATCAGTAATCATTGGCGAAATTGAATCTCTGACTAATGCGCTGAGAAATTTTTAATCAAACAATCTTTATTTTGAAACTGTAGCAGAAAGGAAGAAAAAGCTTTTTGTGTTCACACACGCAATTTTACCACTGGAGAGACCTGCACCCTGGAACTATGAGAAACTATTCAATAGCGTAAGTTTTCGATGGTTCTAGCGCTGTGCCTAATTTCTGGATAGGCCGTTTCACTAAAGTGTAAACAGGAAAAGTAAGATTAAGTTCACATAAGCGTGCATTTGTTTTTTCGACTACTTTACGGGCTGACGAATGGAGAGGGAAGGGTGCCCGTGGTTTTAACACGGCGATCCATCGTTTACGGCTAATGCGCCACACATGTAACGTGCAATTTTTTGTTATCTAATTAGAAATTTTTTTTCTTTCTGAAGAAACTCTGCTTGAAACTTATGACTCTGAAACTTCAATATTTTCTCTACACATTCATATGCTCTTCATGCTTTCAGCGAGGTAATAGAAGAAGTACTCAGCCGGTGTAAAACGTAAATTTATTGTGAGTGCTACAGCATTACAGAAGGGCTTTTTTTAAAATGGTTCGGCGGCGCAGCCACAGACTTAAGCTTCTCAATGATTATTGATTCTCTTAAGAAAAGTTCTTTTATAGCAAAAGGGGTGTTTGTTTATTTGCTTTTGAATAGTATACTAAAACCTGATCTTTCCTCTTGTATATGTAGTGAGCAGGTTTTTGATGAAATGCTAAACTAGTGTTAACTGTTGAGTCGAAAAAGTGAAAGGGAGTCGAATATTCTTTGTTCTTATTACACTACACCCTTACTGCTTTTAAATGCTCTTCCCATCTTGGCCCTACTTGCCTCCAGAGCCCAGCCTTTCACCATACTGGCGACTTCGACTATCTGATAATTTTTTTTTTCAACCATACATGAGGTCTGTTTTGGGAAGCGTATAAACTTAATACACGTTTCTTCGGCCATGGCAGCCTCACCACTTGAGCAGTACCCTTCGTCTCAGCCAATCCTCACGGGAAACCCAATCCCTCACATAGAAAGGTCAGGCGCAGGCGTACTACATACACGTGCCATCAAGTGAAAGAAATCATTAGATTGGCAGTGTTGTACACACTATTGCTCTTAGCTGGTATGTATAAAATGTAAGAGGTTGGGTAGAGGCATAACACCATCGCCGAATCAGTTGGTAGGTAGTCCGACCAAGGATCCACCACCGAAAGCTAATTTTTTGGAAGCAAGATCGTGAAGACCTGAAATAGCGTGCATGATAAAGTCAGGGTTCCAAGGAGACCAATCTGACAATTAGCCTATAGACCAGCCTTAGTACCTCGCACACTGGAGTCTCCCGTCTATGGCGTCAGGCGATGACACAACCAGTGAGAGGCTAGGAAATCTCGGAATACACAGGGCGTTCCTTTAACCGGATCTTTGAACATGCAAGCGACACGCCATGGAGACTGATTCTTACTCTGCACGTACAATGCAAGAACGCTCTCCACTGACGCCAATCTTCAAGTATTTCTTGACGTAGCACACCGCATCAAATATCATGTGATTGCCATACAAAAAACAAAAATGAGGAAGACCGACATAAGTCAACTCAATGACGGGACGCTAGTAATTCGAGGAGAAAATTTGCCGTCTCGAATTGTTAGCGGCGTAGGCTTTGTCGTTCACCTCCGTCCATAACCCATCACCTCGAATGTCATTAAATCCTTTCTCCTAGCTCAAACCGTCCTTCGACTTCAGCTAAAGCGCAACAGAAACTTCAATATCATCAACTGCTACGCACCGACAGACTCAGATGATGAACAGCAACTGGATGCGCTTTACTATCAGTTGGAGGAAGTTAACCGCAATGATAGTCATATTCCAAAATTTCGAGATTTTAGCAGTTATTCGATAGCTTAAATCTTAAGAACATTAGTACTAAAATTTTTTTAACCGTGTAAAAATTCAGAATAGAAATTCGTTTCGTGCCCAAGCAATCTACAGTTATTATTCATACCCTCTATTTTAACCAGTATGAGACCTGAAGCTCAAATTGGACTTCTATTTCGAACAGTGCACTAACAATTCTTAAATGGGAGATATCGATGAGAAATGTTAACGAATTTACATTCGTTATAAGCATATATTTCGAGTAGTATGTTAAGTCTCATTAGTGCTTGTTAATGGTGACAATTTATGGAAAGGCGTAATCACTACTGGACGTTCAAGTCTGAGTATAGCGTAAAAACTAATGTGAAGGTAAAACGATTCTTTTTACTGTCACATCTTCTCCATCAAGGAAAGCATGATGACAAAGTTTAACTCACTGAATTACATTTAGCAGAACATTGCGAGCTGTTCCTGCTTTGAAATACCGCTTTCGTGTGAATACAACAAACAATATTATCTAACTGTGTGACCTTCCTACATTCTGTCTTTCTCTAACTTCCCTGTGCAAATGCAGTTGTTTTATGAAACGCCCAAAAGCTTTATTAGCCATGGGTAGCTGTGGGAATACAATTTATCGTTGTTTATTTTTCGTATATTGAACTACTCACATTTACTCTGGCCACTTATAGGCATTTTAATGCTACGTAGCTGAGGAACCTCCTAACAAGCTAGAAACTAGGTCCTCTACATGCTTTTCTAAGCTTCGAGAATTATGTAAAAGAAAAAAAATGTTTGTATCCGAGTTCACCAGAGTTGATCAACGTCGAGCCCTTTGTCTCGTATGCGATAAAGCTCTTGCTGTTACCTAGTGAGTAAAATAAAATTTCCACAGACGACCTTGGAGAGGCATGATGACATAGTAGCTTGCTCCAGCTACAGGTTAGGTGGTAATTTGCAGTGACAAGAAGCAACTTTTTGTACGTCCCGCTATCATATGGTTATTGTCCCAAATTATAGTATTAGATGTATTGAATTCTCATCCTTTCATTTATCGCGCCAAAGGTTTTCAACTAATTCGCGTGTTATTCCGACTGATGCTTAGAGATTTCTCTTTCATGAATGCCGCAGAATAATTGTCGATTCAGGTCTTTTTGCAATTTCGAAGATAGTCAGATGGGGCGCTGCCAGATCAATGCAAAAAAGAGTTAAGGAGCGACGTGCAGCAACATCTAACTTCCTGAAAACTTCATCATATTGTGCTCCAGTCTACTCGGTCACAGATTTCTCTTCTTGAAGTTCCATATATGAGATAACAGTCAATGCAGCGTTGTCATTTCAAAAATTCACATGTTTTCCATTACAGATCCGAATCACAACATTCAGAGCCAGTCTTGTCGTGTCTTCCTTCTTCAAAAGGAAGCATGCATTCTCATTAATTTCGCATATCAGACAACGTTTTTTTGCGCCTTTCGTGAGGTCTAGTATGGCACTTATACAGTGCTAGATGCGTGTTACGCCACTGTAGTTTCATCAGTAGCACGGTGCTTTTCGGTTGAGCCAATCCTCGCAGGGGATATGAAAAGATAATTGGATGAAGCTCTTAGCGTTGATCAATCCCTGAGAGATGAGCCACAGATTCGTCCCAATTTTTAACTTTGTTTTATGTGACTGGATACATATCTGGCCTTTTACAATGACTCGTGGTTGTCTACCGCTGTATCGAGTCAATGTTGCTTATCCTTCTATAAAAGTGTGAGACTTGTTTGCTACCAATTTACCGACCTCGGAGGAATAGGTGGCTTGTTGGGCTCTAAGAGTAAGATCGAATATGTGTACACGCACGTCCTTACCCGTGTTTGGGCATATTCCTCTCCACTGTGTTTTTCGATGATAATGCAGCCTCGGTCCTTAACTGCAACATAACATCTAAGTGTTTTTCACCCAATAAAGGATTGAGCAGAAGATTAACCGTCAGATAGATTCATTGAATGTACACAGTTTTTCAAAAAGACTCTCTTTTAACTCTTCAATACCTAGTAAAAGATTTTAAGGAGTTCTTTACCGTTGCAGTAGTATACTTTTTAAACTCTCCGTAAATTTGTGCCGTCCTTTTATTCAAATTTGCAGCAAAGTGTTTTGATTACTGTGAGCATTGCTATGATTCTTCTATTCTGCATAGATTCACCAAGTGTGTCAACAAGAAACGTTTTTGAGCAGCAAAAAAGATCAGGAATTGATATGTATGTTATGTCATAGATTAGATCGGGTCGTTCACTTACACGGATTTCCTTCTCCTTCGCAAACAATATAGCCCATTGCGGACCATGAGGGTCATCATAATCCGCAGCTGCGCGCGCTGTTTGGACGATTACGAAGAATGGTGCGTGGTCCACTACAAATTTGGTGTAATTGAGATTTCAGAAGAACATTATCATCAAAAGACAATTAAATATCACTGGTGAAACTCCTGTATGAAAGATTTTAGCAGGACTAACGCTAAAGCTTCAAAAAATCTTGCCTTTCAAAAGGAAAAACCACATATTTGCAGGAAAGAAGTATATTTCCAACTCCAAAAAGAATGATTTAAGCTCAAAAACGAGGTTGTTACGCCAGGGTCATACACCGGTGTTTCGGAGGTTACGTCCTCCTCGTCAGTGACCCCCGCCCCACATTCAGCCCTGCATTGAAGCAAGGAGGGAGGCGTATGTGGTGATGGAACAGTGTACAATGACACTGGTCTATCATCACCCCTCAGTCGATGGATTTTTTTGCTGTTAGATCAAAACAAATCAAAAGATCGACTGTTTTTGAAACCCCGCAAAAAACATTCAATATAATTCCAAAAAAAGAATGATTTAAGCTCAAAAACGAGGTTGTTCACGCCAGGGTCCATACTCCGGGGCTTGCTTCAATGCAGGGCTGAATGTGGAGCGGGGGTCACTGACGAGGAGGACGTACCTCCGAAACACCGGTGTATGACCCTGGCGTAACAACCTCGTTTTTTGAGCTTAAATCATTTTTTTTTGGAATTATATTGAATGTTTTTTGCGGGGTTTCAAAAACAGTCGATCTTTTGATTTATATTTCCAACTGTTATTGAACAATTTCGTCTACCCTCTTGATATTTCTGCAGTCAACCGATAATTTGAAAAATTCTGATTTTGATACTATGCTTGTTGTTTGAAATTAATTCTAGTGTATGCATTAATAACAAGTAAAGTTTACGTTTGCAATCGCAATCCATTTTTATAATTCATAGCTAAGTTTTGAATGATATAGCTACATTTCGGGTCTTCTAAACTTTTTTCGCCAAAAAACTTGAATTGTGACTTAAAGAACTCAAATGAGCGCAATATGAGAAGAATAACGCTTAGCTGTCTTGAAAATCCTTGCTTTTGAAACGATTTCTGTCACCTGCAGTTGCAGTTTAGGGATTGCGCACGTGAGCCCTTGATTATTTCTAGAAAAGACCTATTCTATTATATTTCTAGTACTAATTAGATAGCTGAATCAAGTAATTTGAATAGTGTGTTTTGTTTCTCAAATGGCTTTTTTTGCTCTGTAACAGTCGAAGTAATACCTTTCCTTCGAGTGCTTTATTAAGACCACGCTCAAATTTCAACAGATCCTTTCATTACTATTTGAGCCCCAACATGTCATGTGGTCTGCTAAGGGCTCTGTACAGCCCGAGACACGTGTTTCGTCCTTACAGACTCAATCAGCCGGGCAGAACCCGTCGTCTGTCGATCTTTCATAGTTCAGTTCTCTCGGGAGCGTCACACCCTTATATATAGTTATCCGACGACCTACGAAATGCCAGCCAGCTAGCAATCAAGTGCGAAAACCACTCTGTGTTAGGTGAATGTTTTCACCTGACGAACTGTCGATTAACTATATATACAGGAGTGTGACGCTCCGAGAGAACTGGACTATGAAAATATCGACAGACGACGGGTTCTGCCCGGCTGATGAGTCTGTAAGGACAAAACACGTGTCTCGGGCTGTACAAGAGGCCTTTGCCAGACACATGACATGTTGCTCAAATAATAATGAAAGTCGAAATAATATTTTTTTTCACATTTGAGGGTTTCTCGTCTGACAATGTTCTTTCTATAAATGATTAACTAGCAGTCCTAGAGAAAGATCTGTGCCGGGCGATGGTGTAAAACACAAATCTTTTCTTTTTCTCACAGCGCTATCAAAAGAGCTTTTTTGCGGAAACCAAACACACTTTCGAGTTTTTCAAGACCTGTGCTAACAAAAGGATACTAGCACTTTAGGAAAGGAGTTTTATACAGCAAAATATAAACGAGATAAGGAAAAAAGGTGCGTGAACGTGTGAAGAATGAATTTAGATATTCTTTTTACATTTTTATTAAAGGGAGTTTTGAATGACCGGCCAGTGTAGCTCATAGCCAGAAAGTTGAGATCAAACAAGCACTAACACTCTTATAAAAAATTCTTGCCACTACTGAGGTCGAAAATTAATTGTCGCCGTCTAAAGAGAAGTACCAAAAGTTTAGCTCTCATTCAGAAATTCTCCTTCACAATTCCTGTCAGATAAGAAAACTATCTTTGAATATTTCACTACTTGTATTTGTCCTCCCAGACTCTCTTGCAAATGTGGAACTATGAAGTGTATGGTACTTCAAACTAAAATTCCGTGTTAGAGCCATTTTGACTGTGATAACGACCACCAAAGTCTTTCCGCATGATTCAGCTGAGAATGAAAATCGGTTAAAACGGACGTCTTCAAAATGTGAGAAAGACAAGGAAAAGTCAATAAATTTTGACTCCTCTAACTTCCACGATCACCTGCTTTGTCAACATTCGATATGTCTTCTTCAATACTAAATGACTGCTAGTTGAGTTTAGTCCTATAGTATATAGATATAGAATGAAATGTATACTACTAAATTGAAGTGGAGCACACTCACAACACTCTATGGAACTTTCAGTTTTTTACTTTGCAAATTTTTGTACAAACGTTTGATGCGTTTGAAATGGCGAATGCAACAAAGGATGCTTTTGTTAATGGAAAGAAGACGGAATCTCGATAACCAAGTATAGAAAGTGATTCATATGGGCAGTTTCGTGAAGCGAAATCGAGTGTTCTGATGATGTTGACAAGTTACCCGATTTTTCTGAGTAGCAAAAATAAACAGATCTGTCAAAAGAATC
>JAHQIW010005114.1:0-17427 GCA_019055375.1 Parelaphostrongylus tenuis | reverse complement strand
GGGGAGGGGGGGGGGAGGGGGAGGGGGGGGGGGAGGGGGGGGGGGGGGGAGGGGAGGGGGGGGGAGGGGGAGGGAGGGGGGGAGGGGAGAGGGGGGGGAGGGGGAGGAGGGGGGGGAGAGGGGGGGGGGGGGGGAGGAGGGGGGGAGGGGAAGGGGGGAGGGGGGGGGGGAGGGGGGGGGGAGGGGGGAGGGGGGGGAGGGGGGGGGGGGGGGAGGAGGGGGGGGGAGGGGGGGGGGGGGGAGGGGGGAGGGAGGGAGAGGGAGGAGGAGGGGGGGGGGGGGGAGGGAGGGGGAGGGGGGGGGGGGGAAGGGAGGGAAGGGAGAGGGAGGGGGGGGAGGAGGGGGAGGGGGGGGGGGGGAGGGGGGGGAGGGGGGGGGAGAGGGGGGGGGGGGGGGGGGGAGAGGGGGGAGGGGGAAGGAGGGGGAGGGGAGGAGGGGAGGGGGGGGAGAGAAGGGGAGGGGAGGGGGAAAGGGAGGAAGGAGGGGGGAGGGGGGGGAGGGGGGAGGGGAGGGAGGAGGGGGGGGGGGGGGGGGAGGGGGGGAGGGGAGGAGGGGGGGAGGGGGGGGGAGGGAGGAGGGGGGGGAGGGGGGGGGGGGGGGGGGAGGGGGAGGGGGGAGGGAGGGGAGGGGAGGGGGAGGAGGGGGGGGGGGGAGGGGAGGGGGGGGGGGGGGGGGGGGGAAGAGGGAGGGAGGGGGAGGAGGGGGGGAGGGAGGGGAGGGGGGGGGGAGGGGGGGGAGGGGGGGGGGAGGGGGAGGGGGAGAGGGGGGGAAGGGGGGGGGGGAGGGGGGGGGGGGAGAAGGGGGGGGAGGGGGAGGGGGGAGGGGAGGGGAGGGGGAGGGGGGGGGGAGGAGGGGGGGGGGGGGGGGGGAGGGGGAGGGGAGGGGGGAGGGGGGAGGGGGGGGGGGGGGGAGGAGGGGAGGGAGAGGAAGGGGGAGGAGGGGGGGAGGGAGGAGGGGGGGAGGGGGGGAGGGGGAGGAGGGGGGGGGGAGGGGGGGGGAGGGGGGAGGGGGGGAGGGGAGGGGGGGGGGGGGAGGGGAGGGGGGGAGAGGGGAGGAGGGGGGGGAGGGGAGGGAGGAGGGGGGGAGGGGAGGGGGAGGAGGGAAGGGGGGGGAGGGAGGGGGGGGGGGGGGGGAGGAGGGGGGGGGGAGGGAGGGGGGGGGGGGGGAGGGGAGGGGAGGGGGGGAGGGGGAGGGGGGGGGGAAGGGGGGGGGAGGGGGGGGAGGGGAGGGGGGGGGGGAGGGGGGGGGGGAGGGGGGGGGGAGAGGGGAAGGGGGGGGGGGGAGGGGGGAGGGGGGGAGGGGAGGGGGGGGGGAGGGAAGGAGGGGAGGGGGGGGGGGGGGGAAGGGGGGGGGGAGGGGGGGGGAGGAGGGGGAGGAGGGGGGAGGGGGGGAGGAGGAAGGGGAGGGGGGGGGGGGGGAGGGGGGGGGGGAGGGGAGGGTGGGGGGAGGGGAGGGGGGGGAGGGAGGGGGGGGGGAGGGGAGGGGGGAGGGGAGGGGGGGGGAGGAGGGAGGGAGGGGGGGGAGAGGGGGGGGGAGGGGGGAGGGGAGGGGGGGGGAGGGGGGGGGGGGGGGAGGGGAGGAGGGGGGGAGGGGGGGGGGGGGGGGGAGGGGGGGAGGGGGGGGGGGGAGGGAGGGGAGGGGAGGGGGGAGGGGGGGAGGAAGGGGGGGGGGAGAGGGGGAGGGGGGAGGGAGGGGGAGGGGGAGGGGGGGGAGGGGAGGGGGGGGGGGAGGGAGGGGGGGAGGGGGGGGGAGGGGGGGGAGGGGAGGAGGGGGGGGGGGAGGGGGGAGGGGGAAGGGGAGGAGGGAGGGGGGGGGGAGGGGGAGGGAGGGGGGGGGGGGGGAGGGGGGGGGGAGGGGGGAGGGGGGGGGGGGGGGGGGGGAGGGGGGGGGGGAGGGGGGAGGGGGGGGGGAGGGGGAGAGGGGAGAGGGGGGGGGGGGGGGGGGGGGGAGAGGGGGGGGGGGGGGAGGGGAGGAGGGGGGAGAGGGGGGGAGGGGGGGGGGGGGGGAGGGGGGGGGGAGGGGAGGGGGGGGAGGGGAGGGAGAGGGGGAGGGGGGGGGAGGGAGGGGGGGGAAGGGGGGGGGGGGGGAGGGGGAGGGGGAGGGGAGGGGGGGGGGGAGGGGGGGAGGAGGGGGGGGGGAGGAGGGGGGGGGGGGGGAGGGGGGGGGAGGGAGGGGGGAGGGGGGGGGGGGGGGGGAGGGGGGGGGAGGGGGGAGGGGGGGGGGGGAGGGGGAGGGAGGGGGGGGGGGAGAGAGGGGGGAGGGGGGGGGAGGGGGGGAGGGGGGGGAGGGGGGGGAGGGAGGGGGAGGGGGGGAGGGGAGGAGGGGGGGGGGAGGGGGGGGAGGGGGGAGGGGGGGGGGAGGGGGGGGGGAGGGGGGGAGGAGGGAGGGGGGGGAGGGGGAGGGGGGGGAGGGGGGGGGAGGGGGGAGGGGGGGGGGAGGGAGGGGGGGGGGGAGGGAGGGGGAGGGGGGGGGGAGGGGGGGAGGGGGGGGGGGGAGGAGGGGGGGGAGGGGGGAGGGAGAGGGAGGGGGGAGGGGAGGGGAGGGGGGGAGGGGGGGGGGGGGAGGGGGGGGGGAGGAGGGGGAGGGGGGGGAGGAGGGGGGGGGAGGGGGGAGGGGGGAGGGGGAGGGGGGGGGGAAGGGGGGGGAGGGGGGGGAGGGGGAGGGGAGGGGGGGGGAGGGAGGGGAAGGGGGGGGAGGGGGAGGGGGGAGGGGGGGGGGGGGGAGGGGGGGGAGGAGGAGGGGGGGGGAGGGGGGGGGGAGGGAGGGGGAGGGGGGGAGGGGGGGGGGGAGGGGGGGGGGGGGGAGGGGGGGGAGGGGGGGGGAGGGGGAGGGGGAGGGGAGGGGGGGGGGGGGGGAGGGAGGGGGGAGGGGAGGGGGAGGGGGGGGGGGGGGGGGAGGGGGGGGAGGGGGGGGGGGGAGGGGGGGAGGGGGGGGGGGGAGGGGGAGGGAGGGGGGGAGGGGGGGGGGGGGGGAGGGGGAGGGGGGGAGGGGGGGGGGGGAGGGGGAGGGGGGGAGGGGGGGGAAAGGGAGAGAAGGGGGGGGTGGGGGGGGGGGGAGGGGAGGAGGGGGGGGAGGAGAGGGAAAGGAGGGGGGGAAAGAGGGGAGGAAGGGAGGGGGAGGGAAGGGGGGGGGGGGGGAAAGGGGAGAGGAGGAAAGAGGAGGGGGGAAGGGAGGAGGGAGAGGAGGGGGGGGAGGAGGGAAGGAAGGGGGGGGGGGGGGGAGGGGGAGGGGGGGGGGGGGGGGAGAGGGGAAGGGGGAAGGAGGGGAGGAGGAGAGGGGAAGAGGAGGGGGGGGAAGGGGGAAGAGGGGAGGGGGGAGGAAAGGGGAGGGAGAGGGGAGGGGAGGGGGGAGGGGGGGGGGAGGGGGGGAGGGAGGGAGAGGAGGGGGAGGAGGAGGGGGGGGGAGGGAGAGGGGGAAGGAGAAAAGGGGGGGGGGAAGGAGGGGTGGAAGGGGAGGGGGGGGGGGGGAGGGGGGGGGGGGGAGAGAGGGGAGGGAGGAGGGGAGGGAGGGAAAGAGGGGAGACCATGTTTGAAAATTAGGAAATTCCATGCACGAGATGTTCTCGTCACTATTTCACGACGTTTATGGAAAAGACAAATCCCTAATCAAACGATGCATACGAGGAAATTAATTGAATGCTAGAATTACAGGATCCATATAGTGGAAAAATAGTGTGATATGGGCGAGATAAAGTAAAAAATAAGCACCTATATATTGCTCACGCCACTAACTTGGGACCATATCAACAGAGCCGGCATCTTTAATCTTCGTACACAAAGTACAGCACGGCAGTCTGACAAGTTATTCAGTTTTTTTCCCAACATTTGAGCTTCAAATAGTAATGCGTCAAATCTTACAGTAGTCCTGCAACCGCCACAGCACTTTGCATCGCCAGTGTGTCATTCAAGTGCTGCTCCTACTAAAATCTTGTGGCAAGACTTCTTTGTAAAAGTATTTTTGTTCTTTCTTATTAGCTTTTATTTACAAACCGCAGTACGGTTGATCTATGCCACTTGAATTTACTTGCGTAGTTACAGTGCTTTATGGCGCGTCCTATAAAAGTCAGAGCCGTGATGTACCCCTTTCCGCTGCTCATGGATTCAGGGGCTGTACTATCTTCCTTGTCAATTCTATATATACGTCGCACGTTCACTCAGGCCTTTGAAGGGGTGCATATAGTCACAAAAACTTTCTTATCACTTTAAGAGAATTCATCAAACTACAGTAAGACTTTGGGAAATGTTAATCGATAACCGTTTGTTGCAACTGTCTGTAGCAGACGGCTTGAATCACGGCTCATCAGAAGGAGGCGATTCTAGAGAAACGTAAGTCACAGTTAACTTATGCGTCCGCCTCATATAAGCTTGTAAATAGACCAATGGACCAGAGCATTTGTTATCCCTGCCCATTTCAATGGGAATTGATGTTTAATTATCGTATAGCAGTGGCTATTTTGTAGTTTTACGCTAAAAAATATACATAAGACTAACACGTGGATTGTAATATTCCAGGTGTAAAATTGTGTGCATCCAAATTTCATGGTCGACAAATGTTCCATTCGAAACAATCTTGCCCTTAGCAAATCCACTTTTACTTGATTGCATTGATGCAGCGACTCAAATGATGCAGAAAATCAACTTCTGAAGACCGTGGAGGCCACAGGTAAGTTGAAAAGTCAGCTGATAAATTTTTACCCCGGCAACTCTGTGTTCTTTATAATATTGCACTTCAGAATCTAAGCAGACTTTGCTTACGGCATTTTCGAAAGCATTTTCTGTTTATGCGTCTTACTATTCCACTCATCCATAGTTTCCTTGAATCAATGACAAGTGAATTAACAAAAGTGTCGAAATGAGGATGAAATTATAGGACAAATTAATGGATGCTCATGTTGGGCAATTGCGATGATCGATTAATTATGAAAAATAACCAGCTCATTCAGACGCTTGCTTTAGTGCATGCAGCTTCCATTTGAGCCTTCCATCCCTCTGAAATCGGGAACTTGGTGCAGGCAGATTAGTTCCTCCAATCCTTGTGAGAACTTTCTAGCATTGATGTTCCAAGATTTCGGAGAGCTTCTACCAATATTTAGCAACATTCACGACGCATTCACGACAAGGACAAAAAACCTTAAGCAGCGGCAGAATCCACACGCAAATAGTCGAAGGCTTTCAGAAAGGGTAGGTGAAAGCTACGAATCGAGGTTAAGAATCCGGTGGAATTTTCGTATGGAATAAAAATGATGTGGAGTCATGTAAAAGAACTGTGACACACAATTTGCATTGAAATGCTGTTCCGAATAAATGCTGGACAAAATTTCGGTTCGTGAAGATTTAAGTCAATACACATCATCTATCAGATCTGACAGATAGGGTAACGATATTTATATGGAGATTTTGTTAATTAGGTATCAAGACCAATCCAAAAAAGACTACTAAGAACGATATTACATGTTTTGAGCTCATAGGTCTAATGGTATACAGGCGCCTGCTTCGTCTATTGGGACTCACCAGTAACCACCGTCCCTCGATTTAGCCAATCCCCTGAGGTCATATAAGCCTCTGAAGGAATTGACGCCGAGTAAAAAAAAGAGGCTACTGTTGTACAACAAGCAAATAAGCTTTTTTATAATTACGCCATTAAAATTGTCGTGAAAAAGTTCATTGTCCACAATATGTTGTAGTTGTAGTGTTGCTTCGGCAAAGCAAAAATACGGAAATGGCAAGCAGATTGTGTTTTTCGTATTTTGAATGTACGTGTGCAGAAACACGCCTCAATAACTATGGGCAACTTGTTTGAAGCTTACAACTGCTATATGGCGTTTGCCCTCAACGATGCAATCTCACGTTGTCACATTCTGAAAGAGGAGCAAAGCTTAATAGGTTTAGATTATAAGTTGTTCTGATTTTATTAAGAATCTTGTGATCGTCCTTCACAGCTGACGCAAATATTTTTGCACAACGCTCTGCATTATTGGATTTATTGTACCATCATACCACGGCAATAGGTGGTTAAATAAGATGAATTCAGGTTCTATATTTTGTTTTGTGCAAATAAGAGGTTTGATAGCACTAATTCGTGCTGGTTTTCAACGCATAACGTGGGAAAATAACTGTACCAGGCTTCTAGAGAAGAAGTCTCACCCTAGAAGAGCTCTAACATCAACTTGATGCTTGAAATTACTACAAATTTCAATTCAGCAAATTTCAAGCTTGTCGTTTTCTCTACAATGTCCCTATTTGTCTTTGAGAACTCTACTAGTTTTGCTCCAATCATAATCGTCATGTGTCAGAAATCCCTCTAGTTTTCCTTCTCTAATTTACTGCGTAGAAATCACCTAATTTTTCAACATGAACTTTTCTTTTTAGACTTTATGGATTTCTTCGCTCATTGCCGTTGTCGACGATAAACACGATTAACATCGTATTTCGCTGTAGTGAGATCATGGCAAAATGCAAGGAATGGTCGTTGTTATCATTTTTGTCATTATACTCTCTAAAATACATTCAATACATAGAATCTGATAAACGTCATCAACAGTTCCTTATATCGTGTGTGATTGCGCTCTGCTTAGAACGATCAAACTCATCCAAACGTTTTTGCAATCCGTTAAGACTACTAGTTCCTGACATTAGGGATTCATGGCCACGTTTTCGGACTGCAGCAGTGTATGATGGCTGTTTTAAAAAATTTCAATCCTCTTTCTGCATTTACCTGAAACGACCTGTATTCACGCTTACTGTTCGAGCTCTTGTGCTACCTACATTCACTTTGTCCCCCTCGTATCCAACATCCCCTAAGAGTTTTGAAGTGTTGAATTGGCTGCTGTTCGAGGAGAGATGTCTTTTTGAATGTCACAGAATATTAAGCGAGTCAATTAATGGTGCCGTGTGAGGCAACCTACTAAAAGATTTCCATTTTGATTGGAAGAAGGCTATGATGCTTTTATAGATTTTATTCGGAATAAGTGAACTCTTCCTGCTTTGAATAACATTCTGATATCTAAAATAGTTCCTCGTCACACTGAGATTTTGAATTCACTCAAGAGGAAGCTTTTGCGCAAAAGAGTAGCCCCCAAATTTAACTTAAAGTTATTTGATATCTTCTTCTAAAGTTTTTATTTATGTGAATTGGAATTTTTCAGTCGGGTTTAATCCACTTTTATATGGGCTTCCAACACGACTATTGCAGTCTTACGGTCGAAGGCGTACGAAAGAGTGAAGAACTTTGTGCTGCTTCTGGTCTTCATAATCTTCATGGTCAGCTTTTTTCGTTTCACAAAAGTTATTGTAACCACTTTAGCAGAAATTCTACTAGAACATTCATGAGAACAATTATCTGCGAGAATGTCTTGAGCATTTTGAACGTTGAAACGTCAGTGCTTATGTACGTTTCGGCATCCCCTCCTCATCAGAGTCACATGTCCCACTAGTAACCTCTACTAATAGTGGGGGCGAGAAATGTGCTCGGTGTTGGCTCAAAGTTAGTTATAAAACATGTACGCACTGCCTTTCAATCGGCTATTCTCTAACCTCGCTACAAAAATTCATTATAATTTGCAAGAATGTTGAATGTGAAGTCTTTCAAGGTTGATACGTCAGTAGCTGATGAGGCGTTGTATACGCATGTTAATGGCGTAAAACCTTGTAAAGGCCTTGAATTATTTTGAATTTTATAGCGGGATTTAGAAAACAGTCTATTAAAAGGCAATATGACAACAATTATTTACAAAAATTACTCAGAAGTTAGAAAAAAAGAAAAGTTTTTTTTTCAGAACAAAAGATATAGGGAATTTATGAATGAAACGGTATTGTGTGACTAAATAATCTACATTGCTGATTGCTGTTGTGATTAGTGGATATTTTCGTTTCCATGATGTTTTTACCAGGGCTTGTTACGGTTTCACCTACGGGCGTTTGCTTTTTTTTTTCTCAATCTACTACTTTTCTACTGCGGTAAGAAATTTGGCAATACATTTATTAATCATCAACAATTGGTACTAGTAAAACGAATGATATATATATATATGCTTATTTTCATCTGTTTGTTGATTTAGTGTAATTATCTATGTAAAGATTTTAGATTATTGTGTATATTCGTCGAAGCAGCTTGGCACTGTGGAGGAAGAATCGAGGAGTACTCCAACTTTCGCATAATTACCAGGTATTGAATCATTGGCTCCAAATTTCATTCCAATAAGAGCTCAAAAACAAATCACCTGATAAAAAATTTGTTCAGTAAACATTCGCCAAAGAAGCCATTCTCTATAAGTGCCAAGTTACTAAGAAGTATATTCTCATGGGTAAGAAGATTACGATGAATCCGCATACGAAATAATCAAAGCTTTTTTCATCAAAACGGCTTGTACAAGACAGCTTTTACAGCTATCGAAATAATAATATTCAAAATTGAAGTCACAGATAAAAAAATTGGAAAAAACCGTGCGAAAGATATGGTAGTCCGATGGAGCAATAACCGCCATACGGTGTATGTGGTATCGTGGCTCAGCCCATTTACTTCAAATTGTAGCAAGTCGACTATGCAGTGTGCGAGGTTGAACGTCATCCTGGAGAAGGACATTGAGCCGTTTCGAACGTTTTTCTCGCACTGTTGTGACTTTATTTACCGTAGACGTCGGCAATGATTGTCTGCTTGTTATCGACCACATTCCAAAATAGCATACGTTGCCAATCTTAGAAAACCGAGACCAAAGTCTTCTGAATATGGAACTTTTGCTGTGGTTGAGATGGAGGAATCTGCCTACTAGTATCCTGCCCTAGTACCCTAGGATCCTGCTAATATCTAGCATTCCATCCCGTCTCTAAACCTGCTGGAGCATTCCCTAACACACTATAGCCTTGAGACAATAATTCGATCTGAAATAGAAACGATATTGAGTAAAATAGTAGTTTTAGGAAATTATGGGCAATCCAATAGTTCTCTGGATCCGAAAATCAGCCGCATCACCCAAATACTTCGTGACGTCTTTTGTGCCATCTTGAAAAATGCCTCAATAAAGAAGTAGCTACTAAGATGTGGAGAATTTTTGGTAATGAGTACTGCGGATGAACTGTGGGAGTAGATTCCTTCTTCAATTCATAATAAATGTTGACTGTTCCCGTGAAGCCAAATTGACCTCCTTATGCAGGGTTGAGCAAAATGTTCTAGGAGATTTTCGAAAGTATTGCTCTCATGTGCAAATCAACGACAATTTTTTTGTAAATATTTTTTAAAGTATAGGCCTTGCGTTCCCAGTTTCTTGTGAACAAGGTGGGTGATGCAATTTGTTAAGAATGGTCCGCTGCGAGACACCAAGCTCTTCTGCCAAATAACGAGTGCTCGATGAGGACTCAGCATGCGAAGCAGCTTGTAAGCCACTTTCATTGAAAACAAATGGCCGGCCAGAACGAGGCAGTCTTCAAGATCAAAACCACCTTCTTCGAATCGCTCATATGATCTGGGAACAGCCGAATTCATCGCCTTATCAGCACTTTGTCCTCATTATTCTCAGCGACTATTTTGAGAATTGTTAAACCTTTTCTCCATTATTAATCGAATGCGCCAATTAAATTGTTCGATAGGTTTTTTGAGCTGAAATCAATGAACTAAATAAATATATATAAACTTACTAATAAGAAACGAAACCTTCAGAAATTCCTTTGATATTTTGTCTAACCTAATATTAGGAGTTGATCGCAAAGATTGCATTTGTTGATAAATTTTGTCAGTTTTTTGGTGTAGTACACACCGTAATTATTCGTTCAAGGTTTTATCAGTTGCTAGTATTCTCATGTTCATATTTTACACGCGTCATCACTTGTTGCTTGCAGATCACGAAAATAACAGAAAGGTGGTTATTTTGATTTATGGCGATCTTCTCAGCTCAGATTCTCACTGGCTAGACGTCTCTCATTACTCTCTTATATTTATGTAAGCTTAATTAACTGAAGCAAACTGAGATTGTTCCAAATTTTATCACATGTTGTAAGCGAGCATGAAAGAATGGGCTGGCAATCCAGAGTGTGTATGTCATTCACTAGAATTCCTTGTTTTGTTGTTCTCATAGCAGTGGTACAATGTTATGATCATACGTACATAGATGCGAAGTGATGTATAAAACTTTTGACTTTAGGTGGGTGCTAAATACGCATTTTACATAAACCGAAGGCGAGAGAGTGGTAACAGAGCAATGGCTTCGGTGTTGCAGGCAGCAAGCGGAACTGGTATGCGTGAAAGGCGAATTTAATCCCCGCCATAAGACGAATGTCTTGCAAATTACTCAGAATCTTTTATGAAATCACATAACTGCTATCACCTACTTTATGTGCCGTCCCAATGATCGTCGAGTGACTCTAGCGAGCATCATTGTAAATTCCATCTCCCCTGTCTCAGAGTAGTCCAGTGGTTCCTTATTACTCGAAGAATTCGTCGAGCACATATTTTTCTTCGAAGTTTTTCGCGAAGAAATTAGACCGTGGAGTCGGTGATCTTTCTGTGGGGAGCATGACACCTCGAGAAATCCAATTGGTATCGACTCTTGTCCATCGGTTGCCGTTAGCACTCATTACATGTCCGTCCCTCCTTATACTCCATCTCTGTACTAGAACGGCGTCTATAACCTTCGGTCGATGACTAGGCCAGAACTTTGGATCCATTCTCTCATTTACGAGAAACGGGAGCTCCCTTTCTCTCATTTACGAGAAACGGGAGCTTCCGACTGTGCGTTCAATAACGTCAAGTGATCTTCATCTTGCTTACGTACCGACCAGGTTTCTCTTGCATACTTTAAGACAGGGATAAACGGAAGACAGGGTCGAAAAGATGGGTATGGAGTAAGATGCACTTCATACTCTTTACCACACAGCATCCTCAATGCCCTTAAACGTTCCCCAAGCCGCTCGTTTCCTCCTGCTCAATTAGAGTTAGATCGTCCATCACACTGACTTCATCACCTACCATTGACACTGAGCATCTGGAGAAATTCATCAAGCGTGAGTGTGGCATTCTGCTCAAATCCGTTCTTCATAAACAACGTTTCGCTAAAACTAATGGGAAACCAGTCTCTCCGCAGATGTTCTCGAAATCGCTCAACATTTGTTCGGTAGTGGTGATTAATAACGATACGAAATAGTGTATTCGGAGATCGTCAAATTTCACTCTCATGTCGTCCCATTCTGATGCTTGCCATGACATTTTGCAGACTGAGAGTAAAGTTTTGACGACATAATATCGTCTCGGTAAAACTTTCTTTTTACGTCGAGCAATTCAAAGCTTCTATAACTGCTTCTGTTTCAATTCTGTTTTTTGCTTCTGTTCTGGGAATATAGACACATCTTCAGCAAAGCACGAACAAGGTGGACATATGGTGAGATCACAAATGAATAGAACGAAGAGAAAGGTGGACTAAAAGAATACATGCGCCCTTTTAATTGACTATTCACAAGAAAACCGAACGTACTCTCGGCTTATATCAGCCACTGACATCCATAAATGGGAAGGATTCTAGGGTTACGAAATGTGCCTCACGGGGTGACCATGCCCGAAAACGAGCGAGAGCGAAGGTTTGTCTCATGTACGAGCGCCATCTTTCCCTTTTCATTTGCTCTGTTTGTTTTTTCACTATTTGATTTCTCGTGACGTTTTGCATTTGCGTCTTGGTAGTACTTGGACCCGTTTGGCGCTACGGTTTGAGATCCTCTACATCGCACACCTGATCGATGGTTCGATCCCGCTGCAAAAATGACCAGTCGTTTCATTCGTGTGATATCGGCGAATTGACGGCAGCCTTGCCTGAGAGGATAGCGACATTGGTTTGGTATGTCGGAAAGCCAACGCGAATCATTTTCATGACCAGATAGGCGTCCAATTACCTGAGAGACAAGATAGGCTTTCACTCACCTCGGACGATGTCTGAGGTCGAATGCATGCCGCATTCCTCAGAAACGGATCAACGCCGAGAGTTTTATTCTCCTATCCTTCGATATTGCTCAGTTATTGGAGTTTTTGCGCAATCAGTGTAACGTGCTACGCACTGCGGCATTTAGATGCTTGTTCTGCCTTTCCTTCGATTGCCCTTATCGTGACTGAAAGCGGCGTTACGGCAGTGCGGCGCCAGTGACTTACTTGTACATCTAAGCTGTATGGAAGTAACAAAGTGAAAACAAGGCGCTTTCGTAGAACCGATCAAATCAAGAATTGGCTATTGGTGGCTCGTTGTCGGACTGTGGTCATTAAGGGCATCAATATTCATTCAAAGGGAGAGGGCTGACTTATACAGCCCGATACACGTGTTTCGATCTTCCGATATCGTCAGTCAAGCAGTTACTCTTTCTCGTCTTTTGCTTATCTCTGTGGGTGCTCCAGTCTCCATACTAAGAGCTAGCGACGACAAACGTTTTACACTCTATATCCAGTGAAATTATCAGCGAACACAGTGTGTTGTACACACGATTGCTCTTGGCTAGTGCATTCAATATATCATATCTTTCGTTTCGAGTGTTTTCTTAAGACCACAGCTCGAATTTCAATATGCATGATTATAATTTTTTGAGCCACGCATATCAGTGGTCTGTTGAAGAAGGCTGACTTATAGACCCCGATACCCCCACATAAGATTGGAAAAGACGAGAAAGGGTAACTGCACGACTGACGATAAGGAAAATCGAAACACGTGTATCGGGCTCTATATGCCAGTCCTCTTTGACAGACCATTGATATGCGTGACTCAAAAATAATAATCAGGCATATTGAAGTTTGATCTGTGGTCTTGAGAAAACACTCGAAACCAAAGATAAAATATCGTCTTGCTTAACATTATCGTGGATTGGCTAGTCAAGACGAATTTCTTTGCTCTCTTGAGCTTCAGCGAGCTGAGGTATTCAACGGACTGACTGGAAGAGAATGTTAGGAGAAGGAATCGAACTAGCGCCTTGCTTGTCATCACCTCACTTCCTGCTACACCCCATCGCAAGCCACTGAGCTATCTTACCTCCATTGTAACTTCAGATCCACAGTATCGCTGAATGCCCATCAACAAAAGATATGAGCGCATTAGCAATGCACATTTCCTTTTCTCACCAATGAAATGTCCAACGCCTATCACCATATTCCCTCCCTCGTAAAATGTGGCAGAAACATAACAAATAACTCGTCCCAAGGTGGACGAGTTGTGGCTGCCTTGCAGACTAACTGGCGCGAATTTTGAGCATATGCAGTTCTGTGGGAAATTCCTAACATTTTCTCATGAGCGTTGTTTTCCTAGATTAATCTCATCTCTGTTATTATCATTATTATGAGTTCAATAATCAATCGGAAATCATCTTATTTGATCGCCAATTGCGGATAACGCGTTGTAGCGTAGAAAGAGTGGTGTGCAAAACGAGCGTCGCTGGTGCAACGGTTAGCTTACGCTCCCGAAAAGAGTGAGATCTGGGTTCGAATCCCGGCTGACGCAAACGTTCTTTCACACCACTCTACATCATTGAGATTGATTGTTATTATTATTAATGTTATTACTGTGTTAATTCCGATGTTACTTCGGCTTAAAAGATGTTGTAGGATGTCGTTCGAATGTACAAAGCAAGCAGCAACGAATTTCGCTGAACTACTCCGTTGCTCCAACATAGTTTGGTGGGTTCAAACTAAATTTATGCATATTTATAATGTTTATTATTTCCTCTCACTTCAAATTATCTTATTATATTATCTTATAATGAAGAAATCTATCGAAATTTGAGCGTGGTCATAAGAAAATGCTCGAAATAAAAATATAATATGATAAAAACAAGAGCGCATATGGCGCACTGGTTAGAGGTGCTCTGCGTCGCAAACGAGGTCTATGGTTCGATCTCGCGCTCATGGCTCACCAAGGCCATCCATCCCTCCGGAGTCGGTAAATCGGTACCAGACTGGTCTCAGATTTGTCTGGGAGGATAAGCAGCACTGACTCGGTTCAGCGGGAGGCCACCGCGAGTCATTGTAAAGGCCATATGTGCATTCAGTCACCTTAGACGAAGTTAAAAATTGAAGTCGAATAATCAACGCCGAGAGCTTTATCCTTTTATCTTTTATGATAAAAACACCAGCCAAAGAGTAATCAAGTGTAAAACACTGTAAGTCCAGTGATATTTTCACTTGACATGGAGTGTAAAACGTTCGTCTTCGATACCTATGTAGGGAGAGCAGGCTCCCAAGAGAATTGGCTCATAGAAAGATTGAAAGACGACGGGTTCTGCCCGACTGACGAGTCTGCAAGGACGAAACACGTGCATCCGGCTGTACAAGAGCCCTTACCAGACCACATGACATGTTGGCTCAAATAATAATGAAGGAATCTGCAAAACAGATACTTATTGTACACTTTATTGATCCATCTTCGCAGTGTTTTTTTGTCTTGCGGATCCCAGTACTCCTAGAAATCAATTGATTTTTTTCGTCTTCTTCTTGAACGTCGTAGAATACTGGTTGAGCGAGTCTCCTAGGTAACCTTGCAATCGTGAACCTTGCAATAACCACGCTGTGGCGTTCCGTGAGGCGATCGTTGTCGACTGCCGGAGGTCTTCGAGGTGGAGCAGGGCGCGTGTGGAGTAGAGCTTCACCCCGACACCTTCAGAAATCAACAGCGAACGTCCTATGGACCCAGGCTATCTTCGAGATGCAAGGAGACGTGCTCAATCACCATTCAGCGAAGTTCAAGAAGAAGAGAAAATGATTGTTAATGTGATAAGGACATAACATGTTTTGAACCATCAAGGTCTAAGTGCTACACAGGCACGTGTTTCATCCTACCGAGATTCATAAGTAGCACCGTCCTGGGCTCAACCAATTACTCGAGGTTATACTCCTCTATGGAGGAATCGACGCCGAGCAATAAATCACCCAAATAAATTAACTCAAAGCCCGCCTCACTCTCTCAACTCAACAGCCCTCGTAGTGCTCTGTTATATATGAACGGCGTAATGTCATGCTTCAATCACATCAAGAAATGCGTGAACTATCCACCGATTGTTCAAACGATGACTTTCGGAACCTAGTCGACACATAAAGCGTTCGGTTGGAAAAAGTAACTCATATCTGACGAGTCTGTAAGGCCGAATCACGTGTACCGGGCTGTAGAAGAGCCCTCACCAAACCACATGACATGTTGGCTCAAATAATAACGAAAGGATCTATTAAAATTTGAGCGTGGTCTTAACAAAGCACTCCAAATAAAGGTAGAATATGATAAAAATACCAGCCAAAGAGCAGTCGAGTGCGCAAACGCTCTGTGTTAGGTGGAAATTTCACTTGACGTAGAGTGTAAAACGTTCGTCTTGGATAACTTTCTGTAGGGAGAGCTGGGCTCCCCAGAGAACTGACTATAAAAAGATCGAAAGACGACGGGTTCTGCCCGACCGACGAGTATGTAAGGACGAAACACGTGTGTCGGGCTGTAGAAGAGCCCTTGCTTGACCACATGACATGTTGGCTCAAATAATAATGAAAGGATCTATATAATCTAGAGAATTGAGTGGTGAGCAAAAATGCGGCCTTAGGCGGGAATCGAACCCACGTTTCATCCTACCCCGGGACGCGTGCTCCACCACTAGAAAGGATCTATTAAAATTTGAGCGTGGTCTTGAGAAAACACTCGAATAAAAGTATCTTATTACAGCCGGCAGCCGTCGGATCAGTTGCAAAACCTGGGAAGTGCCTGTAAACACGCGTTTTGCTGGTTTGTTATCTTTTCTAAACTTTCTTTTTCAATGAATACTGTGAATAGCACTTTTTCTAACAGATTCTTATCAGGGACTGCATTAATGAATTCACGGAAATGAACACGATGGTGCTATGTCCGGTGTGTTCAATGCCGCTGGAACTACAACGACCGAGAGCTGCTCAAATGTTCAATAATTTATCACGACACATCAACGAGTTGCATCATTTGCTAAATGAGGCAAGTCTTACGTACATTCGATACGTATTGATTTTCCTTAATCAGTACGATTTCTGTTGGATTGTTTCATCTAGAAAGTAATTAGTAGTGTATAAGTGTGAAAGTATAGTGTGAAGGTAATTTTTATTGCTTTGAAACAAATATATTTTGCTAGTAAAGTCACCATATTTGCGGACTTATGCCGGGCAAGAGCCCTGATTAATTTCATCCGGAATAAATTTTTCAAATATTTTTTGGAAGTATGTGATTCATTGAGTACATATGGTTGGTGATGAATATTTTACGAACATCTCGCTATGATTTTCAAGATCGAATATCTATTAACCTCAGCATTCTCCAATAACTCGTTTAGTTTCCCGTTTTCAAGCCAAGCACGCGGTTTTGGTGATAAAGTTTATTCTGATAGCCGACATTTTGAAGGCCTATCCTTCTTCAGAGCTTGAAATGATTTGGTAACATTGAAGCCAGTCAGCCAAACACGTCTATTCTCAAACAGAAGAATATCACTAAACTCAGATTGTAATCACATTCGTTTGAAACGACTTCCACCATAAGCACCGATTTGTGTGTGTGTGTGTGTGTATGTGTGTGTGTGTGTATGTATTTATGTATGTGTGTGTGTGTGTGTGTGTGTGTGTGTGTGTGTGTGTGTGTGTGTGTGTGTGTGTGTGTGTGTGTGTGTGTGTGTGTGTGTGTGTGTGTGTGTCTGTGTGTGTGTATGTTGGTGACTAAGTCAATATGACCTTCTGAAGTCTAGTGTAGTCTTCTGAAGTGCAGAAAACCGAGTACCGAATGGTCCTTAGGTTACATAGCTGATTTGCCATAATGTTTGCCCAAACTAACGGTTCCTTTATAGATTTTGTATAGTTTAATTTTAGTATGATCGGGCTGTTGCAGCTGACGGAGCTGCTGCTCGTGTCGAGGCAATCGAGCAAGCGCAGAAACTTCTCGAAGCTCAAGACGGCTTGGATGTTGAGCGAAATGATGAAGCTGCAAGAAAGGCGTATGTTTCTATTGGGAAATTGAGTTGCTTATGTGTAGGACATTTTATAATTAGTCAGAATTCTTTCTATTTTGACTGCAACTTGTAGTGGTATGATGTTATAGTATACCCAATATGTGGAGTGCTGTGCAAAAACGTTTGCGTCAGCCGGGATTTGAACCCAGATCTCACTCTTTTCGGGAGCGTATGCTAGCTGTTGCACCACCGACGCTCGTTTTGCACAACACTTTGTTTTTTACGCTATAACGCGTTGTCTGCCAACAGCCAACCGTCGACGGTCTGGCGGGGCAGCCGCTATCGGCATTGAACCCACTAGTGTTGAAAGACATTGGATATCGATAATCAGTCTAAATTCTTTTTATTTTGACTGTCACTTGCAGTGGTATGATGTTATAGTATACCCAATATGTGGAGTGCTGTGCAAAAACGTTTGCGTCAGCCGGGATTCGAACCCAGATCTCACTCTTTCCGGGAGCGTATGCTAATCGTT
>JAHQIW010005112.1:0-60230 GCA_019055375.1 Parelaphostrongylus tenuis | reverse complement strand
CTAAAACATCATTGGACAGATTATGGTGCTATGAGCTTACTGATTAGGCGTAAAACTCGATTTTTTTCAGATATAAGGTTGCTTAGACATCTGTGTCGAAATTGATTGAGTATTTGGAGAAAATCGTTTAAAAATAAGCGAAAAGCAAGTCGAATTAGTTATTAGTTGTTCTTCTTCAAAAAGCTTGCAGGAAGGAACTGATAGTATTGCCTTTCTATGCCCTTTATTACCTAATCTTTAGAGCCTAGCCCTACAGCGCAGTTGATTTTGGAGCTCATGTAGACTGTTCACAAACCTGCGAAGGACTTAAATCAGAAATGGGCTGACTACGAGCTAAACTTGGACTCAATTCTAACAATGACCATGCACTATCTGGAATGAAAGCAATGGGCTAGGCGATATATGAAGGATACATCTGATCATTCAATGTTCATTTACAGCATATGTCCAGGTTCTGAAGAAAGCGTTGTCGCCAAAACATTAGTCCATCGTACTGCTACCATACAACTATTACCACGACTACTACCAACCTCGTCGTCCGCTAACCATTAAATCTGTGAGGATTTACTTAATATTGATCATCAATGTCGACGTCTATAGAAATCGGCTTCCTAAATCAAAGCGGTAAGTCACTGTAAATTGTTTATGAAGAGTGTATTTTTGCAGAGATTCCAAAATCCGCTCAAGAGTCTACATCGTCAGGCGATTAAATTAGATTTTGCCTGGAATGCAACCCTGACCAGTCATGTGTCTACATTTCCTTAACTCGACACCTGTCACTAATACCTTCAAACTCAGCCGACGCCGTGAGTTTGGTCGAATGGATTTGCTTCTCTGAAAAACCTAATAAAGAAAATCGCGCGCTGTTCGAGCAGAGTTCTTAACTCGTCACTGTGGTAATTCAATAGACTGCCTTGTAAAGTAGTGGGCTTTTGTTGTTTTTACTGGCAGCACTAGAACATAAAGAGCTTCATCTTCCAGCAAAACTACTCTTTCACTATCCTTTCAGGAGTTGGCACTTGATCAGGATGGGTTATTACTAAACATTACCTAAACACATTGCTAAACCGGCTTTCACATGTCGTTAGGATCAATGATGAATACACTTTTGCGAACTTGCATAGCATACACGAGGCTAGTGGGAATTTTCTGGTTAGCAATTCACGCAAAGAACGATCAGCTGTGGACAGGACTCGCATCACTGACTCTGAAGATGACGAAAGCAGTAGCTTAAGCAAGGAATATTTTGTATGAGTTGAGCAAGCTGAGCAGTGTAGTGGTGTCGTATTTCTTAAGCATAGTAACCCAACTGTAACTTAAGGAGTTATCGCTTTGTTAAATATTAGTTACAAATTCTGCAACGTAAGTTGTAAGTGAAAATTCTTCATGGTCAAAACTCAGCTTGATGTATTCTTCTATGGATATCTCACCTTTTCCACTTATATAAGCTTAACTTTTCAAATTTGTGCGGCAGTACTTTGAAGTCCTTTATCAGCTTCTGCTTTTCTTCAATGGTCCAATATCCACTCCACTTGACCCACTGGATATTCAAACTTAATACGTCATTCATTCGAGTATGTGCACGTACCTTTCTTGACCGTTCTTTGTATCAATATGAGCATGTCTTTCCATGCAACGTTTTCACTTAAACAGCGAACAGAGCTCAAAATCACAGCAGAATAGTCTGATAACAGGTAGAAAAATGTATATTCAGCATTAGCAGTTCAGGAAATACGAGGAAAAATCTGATAAAGATCACTGGTGAGTTTTTGATGATTAAGACTACTTTGAAATAGGAAAATACTTTCAATGGACCGATATGAATTCGCCAACTATCGACTGCCAGTCTCATGTGTCTGTTCTCAACGCTTTATACTGGACACTCCATAGGACCGATAGAGCACTGAGCAAAATATGGGGCCAGAAAGTAGGGTGTTGTATAGTAGGAAAATAACTCTTTCATTTTTATTGTTTCTTCTCTTCACAAATGTTGTTAAATGCTAATCGGATAGATGCTCTCAGGAATCTGGTATAGCCCTATAGGGCGTCTCAAAGCCTTTGTTATAGCAGTCGTCCAGCTTATGTAGCATTAAAACGATTAACTAACCCTTAGTTAGCCCTGCGGCTGTAGAGCTAGAGCCATGCACTTACGAACCTGAGCCAGCCAGTAGATGGTACCCTAAGTCGCCATCGAGTGAAATCAAGAGCTGCTTGGACATGCACAATGTCACAAATATGTATGTCAATCACGCCAATAAACGAATTTTGATAGTTTGTGCTTTTCCAAAAGTTTCAAATACTAGGATATCTTGAGGAACTTGCTTCATATGGTAGTTGCGACTCTCAAACTTTTTCACTCGTTTCTCTCGCTAGAATCCTCAACCGATGCGTCCCTTTCCGAAAAGTGACGTTTGTGAGGTAATTTCATAAACTTAATTTGGTTTTCGTGTTCAAATGTTGATGAATAATGGTAGCCACCACGTCTACACTTTTAAGTGACATTCAAGAAGACGCACACGGTCCTATTGCAATCAACGGCCCAGTATTTCCGTGGACCCCACACATATCACTGTTTAACATTATTGATACATTCCAATTCAACAAGCTTTACGTGTATACGTTCTGGTGTCAATTGTAAACTAGAGAATACCTTTCAAGCACTTCTACTAGCGGTATAGCTTATTCTTGACCATGTGATATAGAAAGTCCATTCATTGTTTGATCGGCCATATCAGCGATTCAATGTTATGGAGGCGAATAAGGATGACTAGAAAAGCCGCATTTAATATCAAAACAGCCGAGAAAAATATTTATGATATAACGGAAATATAGCAGTGCGCGCTCTTTTACTCAGAGCGAGTTAACCAAGACCACGCAATCATGTGGGTCTTTCTGGCAATCAACTGTGTCTGCCCACTCCTTAATTAATCATTATATACATGAAAAAGTGGTGAAGACAGCATTGACAGTCTGCAGGGTGGCTTTATTCTTAGTTGATGTCCTTGCTCATGTCTCCCTATTGTGCAGGACGTTACGGCTAGCACATCCGAATCGAGCAATTGTAGTCTTAATTAGAAGAAATCATGAAAGGGCTTTTCTTTTCTCCGTAATTTTACAGTCAGTTGTACTGCAATTATGCGTTGACTGGGTGGTGTCCCTTAGATGAATATTTTAAATTCACGATAACGAACCGACATCCTTTGGGCCCACGTCACTAGATCACAGAACATGATCTTTGTTTTATGCCAATCATTTACAACTCAAAACTCTTCTATCTCAACACAAGAGGAGATGGATACACCTTTCGAACTTGCTGAACGGACAGTCAGAAGTTTATCAAGCTGACGCGAGAACACCAGACCTTCAGGGGAGCTGGCTTCCCTTCTTGAAGGCTTAAGTTCCAACTCATAGAAAAGGGCTGCAATACAAAATGGTATCTGCAATCTCTAGCACAAACATCTGTAGTAGCTTCTACCTTTCTTCTCATCCCTCACATACCTAGAACAGCGCTTGTCCGAAACTATGCATCTGAACACAGCTGGTAAGTGTTTTTGTAACGGCGAGCTGATGAAAGAAGGGAATCGCAACTAGACATTAGCGCGCAAAATAGCCATTCTGAATGGTACAATAGAAAGAGACAAGCAACTAACGCTATGGGCCCAAAAGGAGGCGGAAAAGCCACGCAAATGGGAACGACAGGGCGCCACACCTAAACAATACGGTAACTCCTTATGCTTCCCTTTTATGACAGACCGAAGTAAGTACCGTTATAAGAAAGTGTCTGAAAACAGTGGTACTAGATTCTGTAGGAATTGTAGAATTCCCCTAAAACACTGCGTCGTCAATTAGTTCGAAACCGCTTGTATGACCGTCTATGTATATACAAAGACTGCTGTTATTGCCCCCCAACGGTAAGACGGCGACTGCGTGAGCGTAGGTACAATACCTTATCTCTTGTAAAACATGAGGTGAGAACACATTGGCGAAACAGGCAGACAACTTAACATTCGCATAGAAAAACCCTAGACGGGAAAACAAAGAAAGGCCCAATTAAACTCTGAGGCACACAACAGGATACAAAGGCACAACATTGACGAACTTCGAGGTAGTAGTTAAATTTCTAGGGCACGAATCAAAAACATCGAGCGAGAAACTCCTGAAGCTTTCTGGATAATTCTCTAGAAACTCGCAAATGCACAAAAAAAGGCGAGTGTCTTAACGTAACCAACCACATGGACACCTTATCTCAGATTGATTTTCTAGCCTGGTCTCAGCTGACACCTATCGTGATCTTGATCTAGTGACATGGGGGCGATTCATACGTCAACCCTGGCGCTAAACTTTTCCCTGAATCAATGTTCGCATAAACGATACACTAGATTTTCAATTTATTCTCCCTTTTTTCTTACAGTATGATAGTCATATAAATGAAGTTACAACGATTATATACGTTCAGCTTCTTGAAGAAGGTGTATATGCCGAAGCGTCAGCCACTAGCAATTAAGAAAACCCATCGACGGGAAGGAAGAGCAATCGGTTGGGAGAAAGATATCGACCTCGTGAAGCTTCAAAAAAGATTAGTTTTCTAAATTTTTCTTTCTTATTTTCAGAACGCAAAAACTTTGATAATTGAAAAGTTGGCATTATCTCCATGACAATAATAGTCGAGGACAATTACAGACAGAGAATGAAGAATGGAAAATTCAAAAATGGAAGCAAATGCATGGAGGGACGTACATAGTCCTGTTCTCGATGTTATATAAACAAATTTATGTTTTTTAATTTTTGGCGGCGAACTGGTGTGGATTTGACCATTACTTTCTATTGCACATGCAAGACTCCTTGACTTTTTGAGTTTTTTTCGGCTAGTGGAAGTGTCACGTTTCCATTCGCTTCACTATAGAGTTGACTTCTTTACATAAACTGTACAACTGGTGCATGATGATTTAGAAACTTTGTAAGGTTGAAGTAGACACAAACCAAATGGGTACATGGTTTATTGATAACATTTCACATCCGAGCTTACGTCCTAACTGACAATTGCAAATGCCGAAAAGAATGCAATCCGAACGGACGCGATGCCAACATTCGAACAGCTCTGTTTCACAACATTTTGCCACATCTCTCTCGACCAATTCGCCATAACGATGTTAATGGTTCTAAAAAGAATTTTTTCAAGCAAAATCGAATTGAAGAACAAGAGGCTGTCCAAACTTTCAGAGCTCCTGAGATTGACATGTGCTTGGAGGGAATAGTAACGATTTTCTGATTCTTGCTTAGATCACACATATCATTTCCAGCCACTGCAGTGCATAGGGCAGTGACAGTGTTGCCAAAGATTATGCAGTGTGGCAGTTTATCCGGTTCTCCTGGGACTGAAATTTGCATCTTTTTGTAAATGTTCGTTCTTATCAAAGTCTGGAAAATGCGTAAACTAGTCTTCTGCAATTTCTGTAACCTTCCCATTCAAGAAATTATCCCATGACTTCTTCCACATTTATAAAACTTTGTTAATTTGAGGATTGTTTATTGGTAATAATCAATCAGCAATATAATCATCATCATAATCAATGATCCAAAACCATTTGCCAGGCAAAATGTAAGGTTTCCTCCCAGAAAGTAAGGATAGTGTGAAGTGTGAGGCTTCCTCCCAGAAAGTAAGAATAGCAATCGAAGAGGTTGGTGAAATCAGTTCTGGGTTGGTTGTTGCCTTCAAATTTATCCTATCGCAGGAGCTGCTCTAGGGCGTGAAGAATGATACTGCGATGGAGCAATATCAGAAATACATGGTGGATGTGGCACGGTTTAACCCAGTTCGTCCAAAGTGTGTGAGTTGACTCTGCAATGTGAGATAATATGTCAATGCATGAGGTGTCCATCGAGACATCACTTTCCAGTAGCCAATTGTATCTGGATGGCGAGCAATGGTGCTACGGCCGTATTTATTTGTGTGCCCAAGCTATCAGAACATTCTTTGACATAACACAGCCTTTTGACAATAATTCAATCAAACCAAAAAAAAAATCGAATAAAACAATAGAACAGAAGATTTCATGGGACACCTCAGTATTAAACATTAAAATGACTTAAACTTTAAACGGTGTATTTTTTGGAACAAAAATTGGACTTTTTTGTCAGTGACTTCGTTTTTTTTTTCCATTTTTTACATCTTCGTTATAATAAAAATGACAGAGTCTAGCACAGATTTAACAAATGTTGGAAGTTTTGAGGGAGAAAACTCTGTATTTTAAAACGCTTGACGGATCGCTAGTATCTGGGGTTCAAACGGTTAACGTTGGTCATCAGAAGCAGAACTATAAACCATTTGTGCGAAGTATTAAAGTTGTCTGGACAAGAAGTCGCAATAATGTTCGACTTATCTATAAGGAAATTGCGGAAAGAACCGAGTCTTTCGTTCTTTTTACGACACATTGTTTTTCTTCTAAAGATTGTGAGTTACATTCTTAAAGGCCAGTTAGAGCAAACAGAGGATCACAATTTTGGACTGTGAGGAAGGAGAGGAAATAAGAATCGTATTGCATGAATCCTGTTCGCAACACTCGATTTCTCAAGCTGAATGGCAGAATAAGATAGACTCGATTCAGAACCATCACCTGCTTGTCGATAAGCTTAGAACATGTACCCAATTTCTGTCCTTCAAGCGAAGATTGGATAGTATCATAATTAACACCAAGGTATTTCTCGTGAAGAGGTTGAACGTGAAGCCTGGCTTAGGGCAATGCACTCTAGACAAAATACATTAGCACTTCAAAAAATTCACCTTGATACACAGGGGAACTGCAAGCAACACTTATAAGAGCCACCTCGTAGGAATTTTTTCGAAGGTTGCACTTTGAGCAAAAAGTTTTAGGGAATTTTTGGAAGTTTTATTTTTTGACATCTTTGTATCGTTTTTTATCGGTAGTTTTGTATATAGTCATCTAATTTATTAATTTCTGCTTCAAAATGCCTATTCAACAGTATGACTTCTTGTGTTGATCAGCCATTACTAAGACTCGACGGTTCTTAGAGCCGTCGATAAAATTGTGTGGACAAAAGTACTAGCGCTACAACAAAACTGACTGTTGGCAAATGGCTTGATCAAATTTAAGAAGGCATTTTTGATTTCGAAATTAAGCCTCATTCTACCGTACACGGTCAAGAAAATCCACGACAAATTTGAAAAGTTTGATGGAGTTGTTCTTCCGCACCCGCCCACAGACCAGACGTTACTTCATCCAATTATGGCTACTATCGATCATTGCAACACTATTTCAATGAATATTAGATTGAATCATTCAATAAGCTGAAGAAGCAAGTCAAGAGTTTTTTCGATCCAAAGAAACCAGAGTGATACTTCGAGCGCATCCGAAATGTTGCAAAACAGTGGCAGAAAGTAGTGGACTGCGTTGCTCTGTAGTTCGAACTACAGTTATTGTTCTTTTTGTTATTAATTTACGCATGAAACGAAGCTTTTAAAAAATTCGCAAAATTTTTACACATTTATAAGTTAATCATTTTTGGAGCCACGCATGTCAGTGGTCTGTCAAGGAGGGCTGACTTATAAAGCCGATACACATGTTTCGATCTTGCGATCTCGTCGGTCGGGCAGTTATCCTTTCTCTTCTTTTGCTAATCTCTGGATGCTCCGGTTCCCACACTAAGAGTTCGCGACGACGAACGACGACGAAAGCCAAGAGCAATCGAGTGTACAAGACTCTATGGTCGGTGAGATTTTCACTGAACATAGAGTGCAAAACGTTCGTCGTCGCTAACTCTTAGTGTGGGGACCGAGCCACCACAGAGCTTAGAAAAAGACGAAAAAGGATAACTGCCCGACTGATGAGATCGCGAGATCGAAACACGTGTATCGGCTCTAAAAGTCAGCCCTCCTTGACAGACCACTGGCATGCGTGGCTCAAAAAAATGATTATCACGCATATTGAAATTTGAACTGTGGTCTTAAGAAAACACTCGAATCGAAAGATGCGATATTTATAAATTATTTAAGAATTACACAATTAACAAAAATTAAGAAGTTGAGACGATGATCACCAGTGCTTACTGTTTTCAATCATACGGTGTTCCTAAAACTAAGTCTGGAAACAGTTGTTCACACTAATCTCTTCTTGGGAAATAAGACGCAAAGGATGGTGATAGGCGCACCTCCATGAAGCAATCTTATCACAGTTGACTTTCTTAAATTTGGAAAATGCAATATGAACATGAGATTTTCTTTTTCGGAAAAACGAGTAGACTACTCTGTGTTTGTAAGAAAGAGCACCCAGACAGAAAATTCGAAAAGCGAGGAATTACACAAAACAAATAGAGCGCAAACGCGCTGTGGTAATGATTTTGAAAAAGTTACTGTCACGATCCTGGAGCAGGTTTCCAATAACATCAACGCGCAAAATCTTGAAGCGCTTTGGATAAACACCCAAAGTTCAGAAAGAACTGAAAGGACGAATGAACACTAATACTTTAGGTCACATAGCGTGATATCTTGGCTTGAACTTCTCACCTGTCCTAGCAGTATATAAAGGCATCGATGATTATCCAAATCACTCAAATTCAGTATAATACATGCCCAGGCTCTAAAGAAGGCAAAATTGAAACGTCCGCGACCGCAGTACTATTCTTACTACTGTAACTAAAACTACAGTTACCAACCTAGAGGCGGCTAAATAAAATAGTCCGCGATATTCACATATATTGATGGCGACACACGTTTGGGTCTGAACCATAAGTGGGAAATTGACAATGGACGAGAGGAATGTAAAGTGGACTTGGAGAAAGTGTTGATGACCAGCAAAAGGACGGGAGTATATTGTTATGGCTAACATTAACTACATGCATTCGCAGATCAGAGTCATTCTAAGATAATGCACCATAACTCATCAACGTCACTGTGTTTGCAGCAAGTCACCACCATATACCACGATGAAACGAGAGAGAAAGATGGAAATTACACTGGAGCAAGTAATATCTGTGAAGATACGTCTTCCAAGTATTCACGCAACTAGATTTTCTTTCTCGAAAAAGTTGCGATAGGCAACTTGCCAAATGATATTTCGCAATTGTATTTGATGCGAATATTCATATAATTATCTTAGGTGCATTTATGAGCTGCGTGTGTTGTTGAAGTCTTGTTAGTAGTTGAAACTCACACTCCATTGCTGGATTTGGGTGATCAACGGTTGCTTTCTTGCATTCCAGTGCTTTATATGTGGTTTCAACAGTAAGTTGACCCAAAATAGCAGCAATCAAAGCGTCTGGGAGGCCTGCATTACGGCCTTGCCATTCGAGAACATCAAACACCTAAAAGCAAAGTCTTCAGTATCTGAAGATTCTGTCTGACAGCACCTCAATTAAAATTGCTTGAATATACCCAATAATGTCTTCTCATTCGAGTGTTTTTTTTTGAGATTACGCTCAAAAATTCAAAATATCTCGTCACTATTATTTGAGCCAACATGTTATGTGGTCTGTAAAGTGGGCTGACTTATGGAGCCCGATACATGTGTTTCTACCGCGACGATCTCGTCAGCAGTTACCCTTCGACTTAGTCAGTGTGTGTTCAGCGATAATTTCGCTTGACACAGAGTGCAAAATGTTCGTTGTCGCTTACTCTTGATATAGGGGATAAGCGCCCTGAGAGGATTGGCTAAAGACGAAGGGTGACTGCCCGACTGAAGTGACCGTCAAGGTCGAAACACGTGTGTTGGGCTCTATAAGTATAAGTATAAGCCCATTTAACAGACTACATGACATGTTGGCTCAAATAATAATGACAAGATACCCAAAAATGTTCACTGATGTGCAAAACTACACATCAGACTGGATTCAACGCGCATCTCCCAGTCCGAAAGCCGTAATTGACGAATTGCGCTACCGAGGCCTGTTTTGCCGCCACTCTTTCTTCGCTGCAAAGCATCAGTTCAGCAACCAATCGCCAACGGTTTGGTCTGGTAGTCGCTATCGACAATGAACCCAGTAACACTGGTAAACGTAGAACGAGCGGCGGCAAAGCAGGCGTTGGTAGTGCAACTGGTTAAACATGCGCCCCGGAAGTGTGAAATGCGGGTTTAGATCTCGCCTGACGACAAAGTTTTGCACATTACTAAGCATTATTGAGTATTTGTGACATCTAACACCGCTTAAAGTGGTCAGATAAAGAGAAGTTTGCTTGGTCATACAAACAAAATTTTAAACTATTAAAGGCATGTTCTGGAAGACTAAGGATATGTCTTTGGAGAAGCCGTGAACAAGTAAGATCTAAGAGTTGCAAACTCACTGTTTGCATCAAAAGGCGTGATACAAATGTTTGGACTGCCTCCCCGCTTGATGCAATGCCAGAAACCATCGTGCGAACATTGATGTCGGCACTATAAGCCATGTTAACAGGCAAAGTAAAGCCCGTGACAGTGAAGTTCCTAGTGCTCGCTGCAACGAAGTCTTCTAGTTTTTGCAGTAAGCACCCAACAACTAAGTCCATTTTTCAGAAGAGTTTACTAAAGCCTTTTATCCATTTTAGTATTTCAGTTTGGATACCCTTCCATCTGAAAGTCGGATTACATTAGTTCCCAAGCAAGCGTCATACGTTAAATGTATTCACCACGCTGGATATTCACTGCTTTATAATCGCAATCTCAATTTTTACACTAACACAATAATTTTCTGTCTATTACCTTGACCTGGTGGCAACACTCCACATCCAAATACTGCTGTGATAATTATCACCGAAATCACAAGGGAATCGACCAGAAGTTTTGTCATATTTGTAAGATTCTTACTTTTAGCTTCTGGAAAACTAGCAAATGTTCTTCATTTAAGTAGAAAAAAAAACCCTAACTTTGTAGAGTGGTGTACAAATACGTCCACATCAAGTGGGATTCGAACCCACATATCACTCTATCCGGAGCGCGTGCTGAACCGTTGCATTAGGCCGTTTAGACATCACTCTTTCGGCGCTACAACACGTTATCTGTCAACAGCCAACAGTCAAATGGCCTGGCGTAGGCAGCCGCTATAGACATAGAACCCACTTGTGCTGACAGCTATTGAGTTTTGATAATCAATCAGCATTCATTTTCATGGGTCCAACATAAGTGGGTTCATTGCCAATAGTAACCTCCCACGTCACACCGTTGACTGTTGGTTGTTGACAGATAAGTGTTTTTAGCCTAGAAAGAGTGCTGACAAAACGTGCGTCGCTATGCAACAGTTCAGCGTGTGCTCCCGGATAGAGTGCAATGTGGGTTTGAATCCAACTGGCGCAAACGTTCTCGCACACCGCTCCACATCATTGGGTACCTTGTAATATCATACCACCGTGAGAGGGCGCTCAAATAAAAGTGGATTGTCTAGTTGTGGACAAAATCATTTAATAAGGCATTAGAGAACCGGGATTTGGAGCTTAAGTGTCACTGAAGTCAACGTCATAGAATTTTAAGCGGTTTTTTTACTTTTCCTAGATTTTCAGAAGCCTCAAAGGTCTTGACCTACAGCAAGATATGTTGATCGGAGCTCTGTTATAGATTTTGCTAGAGGACAAATGAAAGATGGAAAATGAGATGATTACATGTGAATGTCGAGCGAAAAAAAAGACAGTGAAGGCGACTCTAGAAAAGAACTTTCACTGAATGAGTCAACGCCTTAAATGTCACGGCTTACATCAAATTCCCATCATCTCGTGTCTAATGCTGCGGCATAAAATGTTTGCGTTTTCTGGAACAAAGGCATTCGCAGTCGGCAAAATTTTGCCATTAGAATTACACCTCATAAGAAAGTTTGTAGAAGAAAGTATCGAACAAAGCGATGCTTAATATTAGTGTAAAATGTTCCTGGTAACAAATTCCTAAGGAGCGAGAGTCGTCATTTTTGATGTTTCAATGAAGCCTCACGATTTACCACAACTATGATATCCTTTTACTGACGATGGAAACAAATAGATTAGAAAAATTTTCTCTATATATATTGATTGGGCGAATCAGAAACGGACGAGAACAAGATGAGGAATCCATCCACTAGCCTGAGAGAGAAACTGGTGAACCACATCAAAGTCGGATACATAGGAAGCAACCAACTTAAGAACGACGTTCTATCATGAGACAGAAGAATTGTTTCCATGACAGAGCTGTGTGAGACGAGAAGACACAGCTGCTTTCTTGAGAACGCTAGCAAGGTTTTATCACAACTACATGTTCGTGAAGCGTAGTCATTTTATTAGCAGTTTTTATCGCGGCGTGAGCACAAACAGAATTTGTTGTCATACGTTTTGTATGATGAATTCTCATTACATTTGTGCAGCGTTTGCAAACTGATTTTCCATACCATCCATTATCGATTAGATAAAATGTCATATAAAAAATATGAAGTGTTGTTTCCTTCGATAACTATGCAACACGATCTGTTTGTTACCCGGTTTTGAATAAAAATTTTTTTCCAAAAACTTCTTCAAGAGAGGGTTGCTGGATCCTACTGGCGGGACTGCATCTAACAGTATTGCAATATTTTCAATAGTGGATAAAGGATAAAAATGAAACGCGATCTTCAGTTTACGAAATTTCTGTCTAATATAAGATGGCTTAAAGATCAGTTTCATTACTCTGTGGGAGCACGTGTACCAAATTGGTGCATGACTGCTTGGAAGTACTTTGCGTTGGACTAGTGCTTTCCTTCAAAAATTTGATAATCATTCTAAAGCCTAGAGCCTGAGATTTTAATGATATGTTCAATTTTGAAATAGGCTTCTTTTTACGTTGTAGCAGCAAAAATATAACTATGTTTTCAGATTCATCAGCTCAACTTGCTTGGGTTGGGGGGTCAATATGGCTCTTCATTAGAATTTTACTAGTCAATAGATAGCTCATATCTCAAAATTTTAATGATGAAATTGGATTTTTGGAATATCATCATAGAACGCTATAAAAGCGAAAAAAATTATACATTTCACTTCTGAAGTGTTTCTCCCTCCCCTCCCCCTGCCCCGCTTGAAACCTTATCGTTGTCGAGAACGAACTTTGGGTTTTTTGACGTAAGGAGAAACTACTTCTCTCAAAGTCCTACATTTTTCAGAGATAATGCCACGTCCTTGTAAAAAAATGACATTCCTTAATTTCTCAGAACGTGCCTTATAGCACATAACTCTGTTTGTATGATCAAGTAGACTTCTCTTTATCTGACCACTTTAAGCGGTGTTAGATGTCACATGTATACCCACTAATGTTTAGTAATGTGTTCCAAATTTTGACGCTAGGCGAGATCTGAACCCTCATTTCACACTTCCGTGGCGCGTGTTCAACCAGTTGCACTACCAATGCCTGTTTTGCCACCACTCGTTCTACGCGTGCCATTGTTACTGGATTCATTGTCGATAGCGACTACCAGACTAAACCGTTGACGGTTGGTTGCCGAACTGATGCGTTGTAGAGAAGAGTGGCGGCAAAGCAGGCCACAGTAGTGCAATTTGTCAAGCACGGCCCTCGCGAAGGGTGAGATCCGCGTTCGAATCCACTCTATGTATAGCTCTGCCCATAAGTGAACATTAGTGGGTATCTTGTCATAATTATTTGAGCCAACATGTCATGTGGTCTGTTAAATGGGCTGACTTATAGAGCCCGACACACGTGTTTCGACCTTGACGGTCACTTCAGTCGGCAGTTACGCTTCGTCTTTAGTCAGTCCTCTCAGGGCGCTCATCCCCTATATCAAGAGTAAGCGACAACGAACATTTTGCACTGTGTGTCAAGCGAAATTATCGCTGAACGCACACTGACTAAAGGACGAAAGGTAACTGCTGACGAGACCGTCACGGTAGAAACACGTGTTTCGGGCTCCATAAGTCAGCCCACTTTACAGACCACATAATATGATGGCTCAAATAATAATGAGTGTTTCGTCAATAGCTAAAACTTTTTTGAAAGCACTTTTAACTTATTGCGAACCAGCACCCCTCTATTAAAATATAATTTTACGCTGCATCTCTATACCGCTAAGGAGTTGCTTGATCAAAAATTCGAATTTTATCCTTGCTGCAGATCATCTAAAAGGAATTGTATAGCAATCTTTTCCGCCCAACAGCCGCGTCTTGAACGCGAATTCACGGTGGATAAAAACATCTTAAGTCTTCACTTGTCATAATTCGAATTGCTGAAGAAAGCTTGAAGACATGCATAGCTAAAGATGATAAGAAAATTTTTTTCTTTATTTAGAAATGCGTCAAAACGTTATTTATTTATGCCTTTCTATGTACGAAATATTCTACATTGTGGTTCAAAACTTTGAAGATGACGACTTTTCCACGTGAAAAGCGCCATTTTTTGAGTTTGCTTATTTGTAACTTCAACTTGATAATTTAAAGTGGTAATCTGACCAAACAATGTCGGGTGAGTAAGTCGAATAAAGTAAATCTTCTAAGATCTCCCAACTCAGCTCTTTTAGAACGTTTTTGATCGGATTTGCAACATGAAGTCGAGCATTATCATGCACCTGAAATGCAATGTTTGTCCATAATTTTATCGTATTTTTTGTTCCATTTTGTTACTACTCCATCTTAGTTATTTTTCTGTTTTTTAATGCTATTAAGTTATGGATCGTAGGACTCAACATACTGCAGTAGTTGAGTTGCGAAAACGCAACTGAAAACAGCCGACATTGTCAAATAACCAGATAATGCTTACAAAAATGTGAAATTCTCCAAAAAGCTGGAGGAATTGAAGCTTGTTCTCAAAAAGGTCGTCAAACTACCTCGTCTCTTTCGGATACATTTAGAAGAAAAGCTGCCAAGTTCAAGGAAATCCGGATCATTCGATGCGCAAAATAACTCGGGCAGCTCGGAATTAGCAAATGGAGCGCCAAAAAAAATTGTCAAGAATAAGCTGAAGCTCCGCAATAAGATTGCTCTGTTCAATGTCATAGGCGCTTTTTACGAATAAAAATGTAATCTGGTGGAACCACTCCACAATCGCCAGAATCTCCGTCAACCTCTTAGGAAGGGTTCCGTAGTCCGCAGTCTGGCACCCACTTTTTCGGTATGGTCTGGGAGGGCATTTGCGCCACGGGAAGGACGGCGTTGGTCTTCATCAGCAGAAGTCGAAATCCAAAATACCATATATCAGCAACTGAAGCCTAGGATTACTCAGCACTTTGGCTCAGACGAAATCACGCTTTAGCAAGACTGGGGTCTGCGCATTCTTCCCGCTCAATAATTGTCACCTGTCAAGAGCAGTTTGTAGGCTCTTGGGGCAATTACATTTGGCCTTCAATTTCGCCTGATCTCAACCCAGCAAAATACTTCGTGTAGACGATACTAGAGAAAAAGTCTCAGCTACTTTCAACACTAGCGTAAATGCCGTTCAAAACGGCTCGACATGCGCTTAAGTCGAAATTGCGATGGAAACGTATGCAAGCACAATTGGATTTTTCAAGCAAATTCGTTATTGTGTAGAGGCCCATGGAGGGAGTTTTTGAAAACTTGTTACAAACTTTTTATTTATAGTTCTAGCCGTTGAGGTAAATTTAATTGCTCATGCACTATTTTTTACTATTGAAATATGTGGAGCAGAACCTTGTGCTTTCCCTGTATATAGATACAGGGTGCAAAAAACATTCTGCCAATTTTCAGATATCCCGACAGTAGGAAAACAATGGAAACCGATTGGGTCGAGATCGGGCGAGTATGACGGCCAAATGTCTTTGCCTCAAGGCTGTAGACTGGTCTTAATAGATAAAAATCGTTGAGCGGATCGAATGCTCGGGACTCAAGTCTTGCTGAAGCGTAAATTCTATCAAATTGTTAAGTCGATGGTGTAAATGGCGGTACAGACAATGACAGAGGCCGGAAGATGACTACGATTCATAGTTTTTGCTGCTGTGAACTTCTGCTGACCCTTTTGTGAAGTTGGCATCAATTTTGGAGAATGTGGAAAGGTGCGACCCGTAAAGACTTCTCATCCGTAGAGAGTATCTTCAACAAGCCAATACCAGCCATCAAATGAAACATTTGGCAAGATTTTCAAAACAGTTTTTCTTCCATTTTTTTATCCATACGCATATACTTGAGCGATCCTGCGATCGCCAAGCTTCAACTTACTTTCGACTATATTCTCGACTCTCCACTCGCTGCTTCTGAGTTTCTTGGCCATTCTCCTCATCGAAAGCGCCGAATTTCCTTGAACTTCGCAACGGATCTTTCGGATATTCTCCGAAGTAGACATGGTGGTTGGATGGCCTTTTCGAAGTTGATTCTTTATCCCTTCACTCTCCTTGAAGTCCGCTTCACAGCTCTGTAAACATCTGCTGGTTTTATTTCAAGATCCATAATTTGTGCACATCTGAAATAGACAAATAGATTAAACAGATTCTTGACCGAAAACGTATACATATAGGGTGCTGTAAAAGTTCTGATGATTTTAATTTCGTTGAATTCAGCACATAATATTTTAAGGTACTCCACTGTTAGACGGTGACAAATGAATATGAACCCCATTAACTGGACAACAATTTTTCATAGGAATGTTGGCAATCATTGGAAGGCTAAGATCTTTGCCTAGAGATGTACTTGATCGGTTGTTCAAACACTATTATATGACGCTGTAAGATCAAAATAATATTATGTTTCACACGACTGCAACGTTTTTTCTCCTTATGTCGCTTATATTTTTCTAGATAAAGCTCTTTTATAAATTGTTAGTATTAACAGGGGTTTTAGGATTGAGCTTCACATATTTGGCAGCCTGTTTATCGGCTATGTTACGGGATGGAAATGGAGAACGATCGATGACCTGATGGATAGACATGTGAAACCTGTTAGTCAGTTGAAGTTTTTTTCCTCCTTCCAGAAAGAAACTACAGAAAAACGAATGCTTCAGATACTGCTAATTTTTTTTCTGCAAAATCATATACTTGTGCTTTCAGCGAATTGCATGCGTGATAAATGAAAGCGCGCGACGGTTGTGAAGCATAATTCTGTTCTGGATGCTACAGCGATGCAAAAGATCCTCTTCGATAAACGGCCCACGTATGACGCTAACCAGAAATTTGGGCTTTCAAATGCGAATAGGGTTGAATGTTCATTTATAACCGTCTAACAGAAGTAAAACCTTTTTCTATCAATTTTAATAATTTTGTTAAATTTCTTATTCAATCTCAGCCTAGAATTCGCTTCTCTTATTTGTCTACATTCACTTAAACTCAAGTTATAGAATGCAAAAATCAACGCATCGCAGTAGTTCCACAAGGTGCTCACAGACTTATCAACGTATACGTCTGAGAAGCATATCAAAACCGAATCACTCCGCAATCGCCATAGTCGACGCTAAAATTTCAATCAGGCCAGCAGAAGTGCGTAATAGCAAACACTTAGGCCACGGTCATTTTCCGGCCTTTGCAATGGTCTGGGCAAGCAATTGCGCCACCGGAAAGGCGCCGTTGGTCCTCATCAACGGAAACGTGAAAAATCAACGTTACCAGCTATAATCAGCAAGTGTCACTGGACGTACTTGATCCTTGTAGTACTCTACACTTTGGCACCGACACGCTTCAGCAGAAGTGAGACCTTGCGCATTCAGTCCGTCGAACGATCGCTCTCTGCCAATATCTGTCTCTATACTTTTGACGCAGAGACATTTAGCCGCCAAATTCGCCATACCTCCACTCAGTAGATCACTCCATGTGGCCCATACTGTAGGAGAAAGCCCGGTTATTCTCTTCAGTAGCCAGACGAGCTTGAAACGGCTTTAACACGGAGTTGGGATTAATTACGGAGAGAGCCTGTGCGAGCATCTTGTTCAGTACAATTAAAAAAGGCACAACTGAGTAATTTAGATTCTAGACAGAAATCAAACAAGTAAATCAGCAAAATCATCAGCGTTATCAAAAAAGCACTGTATCAATGCTAAAGTTAACAAAATAAAATTTTATCAGAACTTTCACCGCATCCTGCATATATATATATATCGTATATACACTGTATATATATATAACATACATATGTGCATATGTATAGTGGTGCGCTGTTGCCGAGTAGTTGTGATGCTTGTCGCGGCGCGCGTACAGCTGAGCTCCTCACAGCGCTCTCCGACAGTCAACAACAACGCCATGTGGAACGTCATAGCAAGGCTATCCTCGACATTGCAAGGAGACTCGCTTAACCAGTAGTTCACGCCATTCAAAAAGAAGGCGAAAGGCTAGAAGTAGTGGAATGCACATAGCGAAAAAAAGAACAATATGACGACGGATTAGATAAAGTAATATAGAAGCAAAACATGTATATTGTATATACATTTTTACACATTATACGTAGCCTTCAACTTTTACGTATATATATGTGTACATATACATACGTAATCTACAAGAATTCGCACCATTTCATTGCTTTTATAGCAATATTATCATGTTATAACTGTTACCCCAAGAACATGTAATGTGATAGGCTTCGAAGCTCAGGTTACCGTCATCGGAATTCACAAAACATGCACTAGTAACGAAGCATGGGTGGGCCAATCGTATACATAAAAAGTACTGATGGCAGATGGGATTGAGGAACCGAGTTTGAGTTTTTGAGAGCAGAAAAGTGTTTTTTCTGATGCCTATGGCAAAGATTAGGCCAATCTGCTCAGCTGAGTTCAGAAATCAGCTTGGCAGAAGGAAACAATTCTCAACTCTTTTTGGCTTGTTTTGGTCCGTCATCACAATGTTTTTTACTAAGCGAGTCCCAGTACTTCTAGCGGTCAATTGTTTTCGCGTCTCAAGTTGAACGTTATAGATTACTAATTGAGCGCACAGCATTGCATCTAGAGGATAGAGTGGGCTAACGCGTTCCATAGGACGTTAGTTGCTGACTGTCGTAGAGTGCTGAGGTCCTGGTTTAGCTCACGCACTGCGAGGACAGCATCGCAACCACTCTACCACGACGCCCCTATTTCCAACCTTAAAAGTATTGAGTGGGTAGTCGACGACGTCGCAGTGATCGGAGCAGATTACCAATATAGGCGAGTTTCCATGATAGAGAAATGAAGGTTTGAATCGCGTTGTGATCGCGCCAGTTAAGAATTCATTCACTTGAATCGATGGTGCTCTTCAAATACTGAGAACAGTCACAAGAAGGATGTCATTTTGGAACTGTTCTCTCACACCTGTTTCACTCACACGGTTTCCACATCTGTATCAATTTCATATAACTAAAGTTTGAACATTTTTGCTGGAGCATCAAAGATAACCTTGCGCTTTTGAGTTTTCTTACGTATTGAGATTGAATAACCGAAACCAGTTTGAGAACCATCTCATCACAATTGGATTAAACATCTGCTCCCTTGCATTCTAGTGGCACATAGCAAATCCGAACAGTCAACTGACTTAAAATACCCGAGATGATCGCATCAGGTAGGAGAGCGCTACGACCCTGCTGTTTGAGAACCCGTGTTTTTTTTTTTCTCTTATCTTGCTTACATTTTGCTGGACAGAACTCTTTTCTCGGAGTCCTAGCACTCAAATTATAGCACAATCTTCAAAGAATCAAAAATGTGTTTGCTCTCTGAGAAGCTCTTGTGATCTTTGATTTCCTCAGGTTTTGAATTTGTGCTCTAAAGCTAGGCAGACAGAGCTCTTTCTGTAGACCATTAGTAATGATCCGATAGCTCAATGTTTCCCGATTTCACCGATGCACTTATTTTCCGAAATACAGTTTAGCACGGAAAGAGAGCAGGTTTTACACTTTTGGTAATGTTGCTCACAAGCTAGTCCACAAGGCGACGGCCGTGGCATGGGACGTGGTAGGCGGGGCAATGAGGTGCAATCGATATTTTGTTATTTGTGAGTTTTTTCTCCCTTCGAAGAAACTCTAGATGAAACGACTGATTGAGACACTACAAAGTTTCTCTACACATTGATGTGCTTTTCGGCTTCCAGCGAATTATAGGTGTGATGAAAATGAAGGCAGAAGGCAAGTTTAAGTATAATTTTTGATCTGCATGCTACAACGTTATAAAAAGGTGTTTAGGTGTTTTTCAAAAACTGGTAAAGTGGGACTGTAGCCTCTAGTCTCAGCTTATGAACTGCTACGAGCACTCCTTTAAAAGTTCTTCTCCAACGATTGAGATCGGTTTTTCACTTGTACTCTTCCAATCAGAAGGAACCAGAAAATCTTTCGTAGTCAAATAAGAAGCCAATCTTCTCGTATCAGCATCCTATCATTTATGAGGTAACGGAGAATCAAGATCTTAGCATTTGGATATCAGTATAGTCAGCTTGACACACTTTTCTCAGCTCTTCTCCTTTCCGAAAGTTCTAACTGTCTCCGAAAGGCGCTAAATCCCAAGCGAAGTTCATCGAAGTAATCTACGACAGATCATCTTACCTGGAAACACATACAAATCGGTTGAACGAAAAAATGCACGTCCAAAATTGGTTTGATAATGAGGCACCTGTTAGTATCTATCGAAAGAAATGTCGTCAAATATGCCAATTCGCGGCAACTTTTCGCCTTTAGTATAATATTACAAAATTAAAAGTCAAGTGCAATCCAGTGTCGAAAATTGACGATGTTGTGAATTTTCACTTCACGGCGAATGTGTAAATCGTTTATCGTCACCTATCTCTTCATACGGAGAGTGGGGGCTCCCGAGAGGACTGGCCGAAGATGAAGGGTTCTGCTCGACTGGCGAGACTGCGAGGTCGAAACACATGTATCGGGCTGTACGAGCCCATCAACAGATTAGATGACATGTTGGCTCGAGTAATAATTACGAGATATATTGGAATTTGAGCATGATATAAATGAAACACTAGAAATAGAAGATATTTTTATTTTTTCTTTGTTAAAAGCGTATTAATACGCCACTCTGACAATACATTACACTTTGAAAATTGCTGAGAATTCGTCTATTGAATGACTATTGAAACTTCGAAAACAATACAAAACGCGTCTTTCCAAGAGGGTCAAAACAACGACGAGAACATTGAAAGTGATCCAGATCTGCGAAACTTTATCTCTCTTGACTGTTAAAGTGCTCCAAGAAGTTCTCTTTCAAAAACCAAGCATACGATTTAAATTGTTAGAATATGATTTCCCCTATCCAGTGATTTTTGACTGCTTTATGAAAAAAAATTTGTTAGGAAAGAAATGCTTAACTATGAAATTTTATTTCGGCTGTTCCAGCGCAAAATAAACATTTCTAAAAATAAAACACATTGATAAGGATATGCATATTTGAACCGATAGGTCTAGTGCTGAAAAGGCGGCCTATTTTGTCCTATTGGGAATCATCAGTAGCACCCTCCCTCGGTTCCGTCGATCCGTTGAGGCTAGATAGTGAGTCCTGATAGGCGAAATAAGCGCCTCAAAAAATGGCATATCCTAACCAGACTAGATCATTCTAACGGGTCTGTAAAAAAGCGGTCGATTAGAGGTTAAAGACATCGTTCAAATTCACTCATTTTAACTGTCGAATGGCTACTAAAACGTATACAAGAATAAAATACGCTTTTGTCGGAGAGCTCAAAGAGGGTGGAGATAACGATAAAATATCGATTTTGCTTTGTAAGTTCTGAATGACAAATCGGAAGCATGATCATAGCTGTGAGATGTCGCTCTATCAAAGATATTTCACGAGCACAAAAAGAAACTGAGTAGGCACTTTCGCGTTGCGACAGCTTCTTTTCGGCCAGCAGTTTCCGCCATTGAGAAGTTCCATGTTGTAATAGTTTAGCTAGTCTTGACTGTATGGCCAGAGAGCAACAATCTCACAGCATTTTTCTTGCTTTCAATTTGATACCATACTAACTGCGCTGCCACGCTTCAAATTACATAATATTGCTATTGTTTTGCAAAAATTCACACTGCTTAGGTTGTAGAAATTTTACTAGTTGGGCTGATGTACCCAGCTGTAGTGGGTTCAGTAACTTGCTCGCTCCACTGCGCCACGAAGGGTTTGGTACTTTTGTGAAATGTTTAGCTGATGATCAAATTATTCCGTCAAACGAACGGCCAATAAGCATGAAAATTACAATAATAATATCAAAGCAATACTATGTGAGAGAACATTATGATTGCGATCTGAAAGCAAAGTACCGAAATGTGAAATGACTTCTTAATTGAACAAAGGGTAAAACCGTAGTAAAGGGATTTAAGAGCAGTTAGGAGCTGCGTATGATAACAGACGATTGATTTGTTAGTCAAAAAACTAGTGGATTGATCTTGGGTAAGCAAGTGAGTCGTAGAAGCAAGAGAGCCACGATATAGTACAACAGACGACGCTACTACAGCAGGGTCAGTACTGCGTCCATTACTCTGGAATTGCCGCAGCTGCGAAACCGTTAGTGGCCATGGAGCACGACCAAACGGTTGTGAGAGCGAATGATGTAAATGGGCCCTCTTGAAAGTTGCACCGAGGGTGTATGTAGTGGGTATGTATACAGGAGAAACAGGGGCGGGGTTGACGTATGTGAAGGGGGTAAATGAATACGCAATTGCATGCTTCATCCTCAGTGTCGGGTCACGCAATAGCTCTTTATAGAGCCTCGCCGCATGACGAGTGCTCCTGCTCCACGACAATGCAGACCGCACTTCAACGACAACTCATACACAAGCGCCAACGGTACTTCAATTATCAATAACAAGTGTTATACAAATGATCACATTAGTAAACTGAATACCGATTTCGTGTGGTGGACTCTTGACCAGTGGACTGTCTCAGTGGTACAAAATAACCCCAAATACGCTCGCCTATAGTTAATACTAATTATCGACACTGTTAGTTTAGCAATCACAAAGTGAAAGAATGATAAATAACAACCTTGTTTTGCGGGAGTTGCTTTGGTAGATTTTAGTGCGTAGCGTGCTAGAATTGGTTGTAATTTTCTTATATAGATATTTCTTAAAGCACTCCAGCATTTTCACCGTGGTTAGTGAAGGATCTCGCTCAGTACTTTGCAGAGTTACTTCTTATGAAATAGTGTCTCTGCATTTTGTTCCGAGAAAATCTTTCATTGCAGCTTTACAGGTAATGAGCTAAGAAATTTCACAGATATAAAAAGGATATATTCGGTTGAAAATAAAGTTTTGGGGCACTTTTGAAAATCAAAAATTTATGCATCATTCCCAAGCAAAAACAATAATAATTATTCTTGAAAATAAAGGCCACCGTTCTCTACAGCTATCTGCCATAGGTCCGTCAAGTTCTGGAATATGAAGAAATACCCGCTTTTGGTTAACCGAAAGCGCGTTTTGATGCTGCAAGACAATGCTTAACCGTACATTGCCAAAAAAGCAAAGACAAATTTGATGATCGGACGGAGTCTAGGTTCTGCCGCATCCTGTCTACAGTCCAGATTGCGCTCCATGCGACTTTGGTCTTTTTCGATCAATACAACACTTTTGGAGGGTCACCGATTTGAATCGTTCGATAAAGTTGAAGAAGCAAATGGTGCTTCAACCAGATCCGAAAATTAGCGGATTTATGGCAGAAATTTATGAAAACGATTATCTTCAATTTGAAAGATGGTTACTTTTGTTTTATTTGATCTCGCATAAATTTTCGATTTTTTTGAAAGTGCTCTAAGCTACTCTCTTTCGAACCTAATTCCCCTACATGGAGGAATCGACGGCAAACAATCCTTTCCTGTACGCCAGTGGTTCACGTGCTTATCAGAAGTACTGCCTGTTTCATCACTGCCACTCCGCCGCGCACCGGAATCCTACTTTCTAGAAGAGAATGGGGAGACGTTAGGTTGACTTGTTGCAGTGGTCGGCTTTTACTTCTTTACTTTCTCGGACAGTTAACACTTAGAATTATCTCCTTAGTATGTTAAAAACTCAAGTCTCTTCTCACATCTTTGGCGTTGAGTATAAAAACGCATACGTAAAGAAAGGGGAAGGAATCGTGTACACACAGCGAGCGAACTTATGAACATTTTCTTCGATCCAAAACTGCATCCATAATGTTGACTCTCGAAACCACTCTTTCTCATTATTTTTTACGTAAGTGATTCCAAGCCATAACATACTATTCAGCGCTGCATCGAAATAAGTATTGGTGTGGTGATCGGTGATCAAATTTCACTCCACGACTGACTTTTGAGATTATTGCTCATTTTCGAATCTATGAATAGGAAAGTGCCCAAAGTGGGCTCAAAGGTTTTATAAGTGATTTAGTAGATCACAATTTCCGTAGGTATGGGCATTATAGTTTGCGAGCGGAACATTGTGGGCTAGCGAATTTTCTATATCGCAATATATAGTAAGAGGCTATGAAATGGATAAAAACTTATCATCTATGATCGGCCTATTTAAATCTTGCAAACTGGTTTTGGTAGCATTCGATGGTTTGGTCGGCGCAATTGTTGTATTAGATGTAAAACTCCAGTGGGCATGTTCGGTACAGATGACGTACCAATTTGCAGCGAATCGACTGACAAATGCTCCATTTATGACTCTGTTCTGTCGAACAGTCGTCTATCACTGTGTGTTGTACGCGAACTGATGTGTGCGGATTGATCAATTTTCTGTCACGCTGGTCATAATTGGCGACATTATTACGAGCGTTTACCATAGCACGCTGTCGAACAGCCTACAATATATAAACATTACAGCAACATATCATATCTTTCTTTTCGAGTGTCTTCCTAAGACCACAGCTCAAATTTCAATATGCCAGATAATCGATTTTGACCCACGCATGTCATGTGGTCTGTTGAATGAGTTGGCATATAGAGCCCGATACACGTGTTTCGACCTTGACGGTCTCGTGAGTCGGACAGTTACCCTTCGTCTTTAGCCAATCCTCTGTAGGTGCTTCAGTCCCGACACTAAGAGTCAAACTTTAATATGCTAGATAAACATTTTGAACCACGCATGTCATATGGCCTGTTAAATGGGCTGTGGTCTTAGGAAAACACTCGCAAAGAAAGGCTTGATATATCAATGATACCAGCCAAGAGCAATCGAGTGTAAAACACTGTGTGTTCGGTGATGATTTCACCGATTATACTGTGTAAAATGTTCGTCGTCGCTAACTCTTAGTTTGGGGACTGGAGCATCCGCAGAGGATTGGTCAAAGGCAAAGGGTAACTGCCCGACTGATGAGATCGTCAAGGTTGAAACACGTGTATCGGGCTCTATAATTCAGCCCATTCAACAGACCACATGACAGCGTGGCTCAAAAATGATTATCTGGCATATTACATTAATATTAATACAATAGCCTATACACGACGAGGTCCTTTCTGCCTAGGGAAGGACAAAGGAAAAAACGATCTCATTCGCTGGGCAGGAATTTTCAATGGGAGTGATAATAACCATTCGAAAGCTGAGGCTTCAGGCTAGAGCTCCACTCGCCGGTTTTCGAAAAATTCTCACTTCGACGATGTTACAGGAGAAGTTTTGTTGACTCCAAACACGCATACTTCTTGCAAGGCAGAGTTCCTTCTTTGGACATCTAGTAAACGTTCGATAGTGTTATCGAATCAGTCTCAACGCTGTGCTCTTATTGAAATAATCGTTACTCTGAAACGCAGCATGTAAAATAGACGCAGACACATAACGGGAGGAATACGAAGCTTATGTTGCCAAGCTCCACAGGAAAATGTTTCTTCCATGGCGCTTTTGTCAGCAAGTTTTCCTTACCTTATATGATTCCCGAAGCATTGTGAATAATTTGATGAGACGCAACATGAATCGCAGGCGAGAGTGCATCATTATCACTCGTGATATGATACATATGAGACTGCTGAATTATTATCAGAAATTACTACACTACTACTACTACTACTACTACTACTACTACTACTACTACTACTACTACTACTACTACTACTACTACTACTACTCTACTACTACTACTACTACTACTACTACATACTACTACTACTACTACTACTACTACTACTACTACTACTACTACTACTAATACTACTACTACTACTACTACTAATACTACGCAAAATTTAAAAGTCACAACTAGCTCAAAGTGACCTCTCTAACATTTATGAACGTCATTCTCATACCTTAGAAAAAAATCATCTAAACTGCATATCTTTGAACATGGTGATAAGCACATTTACTGTGGTGGTTAATTTCTCTAGTCAGATATTAATTGATTGAACAAAAGTACGGACCGCGAAGGTATCAATGACACAACCAAATGTTCAAGAAAATGCTGCTCAAACTATGAGAGCTCCTGAGATCGACATGTGCGTAGCTGAAACAGCGTCAATATTCATATTCATATCTATTCTACACATGATAATTTGCGGTTCCTTTCGATCGCATGAGGCCGCCACCGTGCTGCCGACTATTGTGCCAGGTAGGTAGCATCATCACTGGCATGACTGCAATAAACTTCTTTATTTATGTTTTTGCTTGCATTGGAAATCTCAGCGAATACAAAAACGTGTTGTATAGGAATATTTGTATTTATTCTCTTTGCATTGGCACCCAGCAATACGTCTTTGATTTAAAAAAATGTTCCGCAAGAAATCCATTAAAAAAAGTTCTGCCTGAAATCTGAGGGAAGGGTTAAAAAAGATTCAACTAAACACTGATAAGTGTTTGTCGAACACCCTAAAACGTGTGCCGAATTTGAAGCTCTGTTCACTATGCAAGATCATCGCCACTACTAGAAGCTGATGCCTGAGGAGAAAACGGAACTGGCTTAGTCTTAACGCGTTGTATTTAATGCTACCTGCAGAGAATCTGTACCTAGAATTCCACATAGACGAAAGAGGAAACTGCTAACAGCAATGAAAAGGCACAATTATAATGCTGATGACGGTTAGTGTAAATAAATAAATAAATAAATAAAATCATGCCTCTATTTCGAGTGTTTTATCAAGACCACGCTCGAATTTCAATAGATCCTTTCAATATTATTTGAGCCAACATGTCATGTGGTCTGGTAAGAGCTCCTGTACAGCTTGATACACGTGTTTCGCCCTTACAGACTCGTCAATCGGGCAGAACCGGTCGTCTTTTGATCTTTTTACTAGTCATTTCTCTCGGGAGTAATAATTAAATATTAGATTTTGTAAAAATCAAAAGAGTTCATGTATTCAAGAATGAAAGTGAAAGAAGGTACTCATGGGAAGCAGATCAGGTTTGTGGTTCACCGGGAGCGCCCACAACTACGTGCACGCGGTCACATTGAAGTCATTTTGAGATGCTGCACTTTTAGAGAAGGGAAGGGATTGATCTTCAGGGCAATCAGTTAGAAAATACATAAAATACGCAAACTATATGGGCGTATGCAATGGCAAATGTTATCCGAAGACCCATAGTATGATTGAAGAAAATTTTTTCTATAAATTCATATAGGCCTCAATTCTTGACATTATTTTCCATTAATGAGAGTTATTGAGTTTCGCATGCAGCATGCATCATTTTTTCACAAACTAGTCATTGTTTTCCAATTTTTATCACTATGATGATTTTGGGTTTTGTATAAACGAAGGATTATGAAAACAAGATTTTTACTGCAATATCCTTTGTGCACCTCATTACAGTTTATTATGCCAAATGCAGTATTATTGAGTAGTTAATCCGTGTTTTTCTCTGCATATATATATATATAGAGAGAGAGAGAGAGAGAGAGAGCGAATAGAGATTATCGTATTGTCTCAAAATGATACAAGAAACCAAAATTTTAGAGAAACGAAGAAAGAGGCACCGATCAAACAACGACTGCGCGTATCGATTCTAAAGCCGTCCGAAGAAGTAAATTTATAAACCGTGTATTTTAATTTTGAACGTCCTTTACATTACGGTGCAATAGTAAAAATGAAATTTCATTCCTCACTCAAATGTCTTCCGCCGAGCAAAGCTTTCCTTCAGAAAATTCAGTGATTATTTGATAGCATTAACTTCGAAAAAATTAAAAATTGTCCTAGTTTTCCGGAAAAACTTTCTACTGCGCTGCAACAGTTGAATTAAGATTGCATTTCATATGCGACGCGCATACTCGCATACTTTACGCCGGTGTGTGGACGGATTTTGCAAAGTTGGTATCAACAAATCGCCTTTCTATAAACATGCGATTCCTAAACCACGAGGATTTCAACGGTGCGCTTCTTTTCAGAAGAAATCTCTTAGTGCGCTGTAACTAAGGACGAAACTTTATTTCACACTAATGCATTTTTCTTTGTACACAGCTTTTCTGTCAGATCTTCAAAAACCACTTTATTGCACGAATCTAGGCAATTTCAGTGGTGTGCTTGATTTTTGAGGAAAATTTCTCAGTGCGCTGTAGCAGCCAAAGGAAGATTGGATTTTACAGATAACCGTTATTTTGTAAATAGTGAGGTGTGTTGCAAAAAACATCCACATACCAGAGACAAAGAGTGCTCGCCGAGCGTGAAAGCCATTTTTTATTTAGCTGATACAGCGCGATAAAAAAGTCTTACCTGCGCCACTGAAGTCGCCCAGATTTCTGCAATCACAGAGTTAATGTAAGTCTGAAAGAAAGACTGTGTCCGGCGAAAAATGTTGGAGTGCGAGATGAAACTTTATTCTTACTTTATTTCGAGTGGCTTAATAGAATCACGCTCGAATTTCTCTTCTTTATTATTTGACCCAACACGCCATGTGGTCCGTTAATGGGCTCTTGTACAGCCCGATACACTTGTTTCGAGCTTACAGTTTCGTTGGTCGAGCAGAACCCCTCGCCTTTAGCCAATCCTATCGGAAGCTCCTAATCTCCCTATAAAGAGGTAAGTGGCGGCGAACGATTCACACCGCACTGCATTTGGGTGAAAAATCACAAGATCGGCAATTCTTGGCAGTCCATTGCTCTCAGCTGGTATTTATGTAACATTAATCTTTATTTCGAGTGCTCTATTAAGACCGCGCTTGAATTTCAATATATCTTATAATTATTATCTGAGCCGAAATGTCACTTACCTCTTTATTGGGCGAATAGGGGCTTTCGACAGGATTGGCTAAAGAGTGAAGGTTTTGTCCGACTGACAAAACTGTAAACTTGAGACACGTGTATCGGGCTGTACAAGAGCCCATTAACAGATTACATGACATAATGGCTCAGATAATAATTATGAGATATATTTTTGCTGTTACAGTGCTTATAAGTTTTTTGAAAAACAAGCACATCAATGAATTTCTCACTGTTTTTGCCATCGAATGATTATTAAAGTATATATAGAGGTCAGAAACACGTTATTTTCTATATAGGTGGGGAGAGGGGAAAATGGCCGATAGAAGGAGCAGAAAGAAACGTTTTTGAATATGGGTGTGGATAGTGAAAGGGTACCGATTTATAAGGCGGTTAAAAATATTCAAAATTTTTTTCAAATATATATATCCATTCATGCAGAGTGATGTGCAAAACTTTTGCGTCAGGCGGGACTAAGAACCCGCATCTCACTCTTTCCGGGAATGTGTGCTCTATTCGTTACACTACTCACGCCCATTTTACACATCGCTCTTTCTACTCTACGGAGCTTCTATCTGTCAGCCGCCAGCCGTCAACGGCCTGATTCGGGTAGTCGGTCTCGAAAGGCCTGGCCCGGGTAGTCGGTCTCCACAGATAGGTGCGCTGTCGAGTAGAAAGAGCAATGTGTAAAGTGGGAGTCAATAGTGTGAGATAGAGCACGCATTCCAGAAAAGAGTGAGGTGCGGGTTCTAGTCCCGCCTGACGCGAACGTTTTGCACATCACTCTACATCTATGGGTATACAATTGGAACAACATACTACCGCTAGAAGCGGGTAAATAAAAAGAATCTCTTTTTCAAAACTGTTTGAAGCTATGTGAGGTGTGTGCACTATAATATAGGAGCTAAAGAATGCAGAAAGTTAGGACGAACGGCTAGTGTCTTTCCAAAATTTACGAAAAAAAACTCGGAAACCAAAAGTCACAAACCCACTGTTTGCATTACAAGACGTGACACAAACCCCTGAGCAGCCTCTTTGCTTACTGCAAGGTTAGATACATTTGTACGAACGCCGGCAACAGCACTGTGAGCCATGGAAACAGTTAAATTGAAGCCTCTTACGATGAAGTTCCTAGTGATTGCTGAAACGCAATGTTGTGGTTTTGTAATAAAGAATGGAAGTCAATTCATTATGTGGAATGAATTTCCTGCAGTCTATACTTTTTATTCCGTTTGATATACGAGACCCTTTCTTCAAAAGGTAAGATTCAGAACAATCCTTCATTGGTTCTGAGGTGTTAAAATATACGCTCTTAGATATAAATTACCATCTCATCAACTGTTTTTTAACCTCACAATAAACATTCAATATAGTCTGTAAGAGTCTTCAAAGCCTCACCGGGTTGTTACGTCAGAGCCATACACGTGTTCTGGAGGTATCGCCACCCCATTCTTACAGACTATACTGAATATTTATTGCGATATTCAAGAACAGTAGATGAGATGGATCAATTTGTATCTACTAGACGCAATCCATCGATTGAAAAAGTGGTGATAACACAATGTCATTGTACGTTGTGCTGTCACTACATAAGTCTTCCCCTCCTGCTACAAAGTAAGGCTAAGTGTGGAGCATGGGCCACTAGTGAAGAGGGCGATATCTTCTAAACACGCGTATGACTCTGACGTAACAACCTCGGTAAGGCTTTAAACATTCTTACAGAGTATATTTGCTGTGTTTGAGGGGAGCGATTCCACATTTCAAACTGCTATGATATTCGCTGTCATAAAATTTCTTCATTTGCTATCTCGACCTGAAGGCATCACTTCACATTCAAATACGTTACGATAGTTACCGCCGAAATCACGAAGATTCCGGTTGGAAGTCTCACCATATTTGTAAGACTATTCACTTTCAGTTTCCTAAAATTTGACAAATGTTGTGCACTTGATTGCAAACAAATCTTCTATATAAAATCGACTGCTTTTTTTGAACTTTGCTAGAAGCCTGATAATCATTATTTGAGCCACGCATGTCAGTGGTCTGTTAATGAGGGCTGACTTATAGAGCCCGATACACGTGTTTCGATCTTGCGATCTCGTCAGTCGGGCAGTTACCCGTTCTCGTCTTTTGCTAATCTCTGTGGGTGCTCCAGTCCCCACAATAAGAGTTAGCGACGACGTACGTTTTACGCTCTGTGTTCAGTGAAGAACTCACCAAACACAGAGTTTTTACACTCGAATGCTCGTGGCTAGTATATTTAATATAACATATCCTTCATTTCGAGTGTTTTCTTAAGACCACAGCTCAAATTACAATATGCCTGATAATCATTATTTGAGCCACGCATGTCAGTGGTCTGTTAATGAGGGCTGACTTATAGAGCCCGATACACGTGTTTCGATCTTGCGATCTCGTCAGTCGGGCAGTTACCCGTTCTCGTCTTTTGCTAATCTCTGTGGGTGCTCCAGTCCCCACAATAAGAGTTAGCGACGACGTACGTTTTACGCTCTGTGTTCAGTGAAGAACTCACCAAACACAGAGTTTTTACACTCGAATGCTCGTGGCTAGTATATTTAATATAACATATCCTTCATTTCGAGTGTTTTCTTAAGACCACAGCTCAAATTACAATATGCCTGATAATCATTATTTGAGCCACGCATGTCAGTGGTCTGTTAATGAGGGCTGACTTATAGAGCCCGATACACGTGTTTCGATCTTGCGATCTCGTCAGTCGGGCAGTTACCCGTTCTCGTCTTTTGCTAATCTCTGTGGGTGCTCCAGTCCCCACAATAAGAGTTAGCGACGACGTACGTTTTACGCTCTGTGTTCAGTGAAGAACTCACCAAACACAGAGTTTTTACACTCGAATGCTCGTGGCTAGTATATTTAATATAACATATCCTTCATTTCGAGTGTTTTCTTAAGACCACAGCTCAAATTACAATATGCCTGATAATCATTATTTGAGCCACGCATGTCAGTGGTCTGTTAATGAGGGCTGACTTATAGAGCCCGATACACGTGTTTCGATCTTGCGATCTCGTCAGTCGGGCAGTTACCCGTTCTCGTCTTTTGCTAATCTCTGTGGGTGCTCCAGTCCCCACAATAAGAGTTAGCGACGACGTACGTTTTACGCTCTGTGTTCAGTGAAGAACTCACCAAACACAGAGTTTTTACACTCGAATGCTCGTGGCTAGTATATTTAATATAACATATCCTTCATTTCGAGTGTTTTCTTAAGACCACAGCTCAAATTACAATATGCCTGATAATCATTATTTGAGCCACGCATGTCAGTGGTCTGTTAATGAGGGCTGACTTATAGAGCCCGATACACGTGTTTCGATCTTGCGATCTCGTCAGTCGGGCAGTTACCCGTTCTCGTCTTTTGCTAATCTCTGTGGGTGCTCCAGTCCCCACAATAAGAGTTAGCGACGACGTACGTTTTACGCTCTGTGTTCAGTGAAGAACTCACCAAACACAGAGTTTTTACACTCGAATGCTCGTGGCTAGTATATTTAATATAACATATCCTTCATTTCGAGTGTTTTCTTAAGACCACAGCTCAAATTACAATATGCCTGATAATCATTATTTGAGCCACGCATGTCAGTGGTCTGTTAATGAGGGCTGACTTATAGAGCCCGATACACGTGCCTGCCCGACTGACGAGATCGCAAGATCGAAACACGTGTATCGGGCTCTATAAGTCAGCCCTCATTAACAGACCACTGACATGCGTGGCTCAAATAATGATTATCAGGCATATTGTAATTTGAGCTGTGGTCTTAAGAAAACACTCGAAATGAAGGATATGTTATATTAAATATACTAGCCACGAGCATTCGAGTGTAAAAACTCTGTGTTTGGTGAGTTCTTCACTGAACACAGAGCGTAAAACGTACGTCGTCGCTAACTCTTATTGTGGGGACTGGAGCACCCACAGAGATTAGCAAAAGACGAGAACGGGTAACTGCCCGACTGACGAGATCGCAAGATCGAAACACGTGTATCGGGCTCTATAAGTCAGCCCTCATTAACAGACCACTGACATGCGTGGCTCAAATAATGATTATCAGGCATATTGTAATTTGAGCTGTGGTCTTAAGAAAACACTCGAAATGAAGGATATGTTATATTAAATATACTAGCCACGAGCATTCGAGTGTAAAAACTCTGTGTTTGGTGAGTTCTTCACTGAACACAGAGCGTAAAACGTACGTCGTCGCTAACTCTTATTGTGGGGACTGGAGCACCCACAGAGATTAGCAAAAGACGAGAACGGGTAACTGCCCGACTGACGAGATCGCAAGATCGAAACACGTGTATCGGGCTCTATAAGTCAGCCCTCATTAACAGACCACTGACATGCGTGGCTCAAATAATGATTATCAGGCATATTGTAATTTGAGCTGTGGTCTCAAGAAAACACTCGAAATGAAGGATATGTTATATTAAATATACTAGCCACGAGCATTCGAGTGTAAAAACTCTGTGTTTGGTGAGTTCTTCACTGAACACAGAGCGTAAAACGTACGTCGTCGCTAACTCTTATTGTGGGGACTGGAGCACCCACAGAGATTAGCAAAAGACGAGAACGGGTAACTGCCCGACTGACGAGATCGCAAGATCGAAACACGTGTATCGGGCTCTATAAGTCAGCCCTCATTAACAGACCACTGACATGCGTGGCTCAAATAATGATTATCAGGCATATTGTAATTTGAGCTGTGGTCTTAAGAAAACACTCGAAATGAAGGATATGTTATATTAAATATACTAGCCACGAGCATTCGAGTGTAAAAACTCTGTGTTTGGTGAGTTCTTCACTGAACACAGAGCGTAAAACGTACGTCGTCGCTAACTCTTATTGTGGGGACTGGAGCACCCACAGAGATTAGCAAAAGACGAGAACGGGTAACTGCCCGACTGACGAGATCGCAAGATCGAAACACGTGTATCGGGCTCTATAAGTCAGCCCTCATTAACAGACCACTGACATGCGTGGCTCAAATAATGATTATCAGGCATATTGTAATTTGAGCTGTGGTCTTAAGAAAACACTCGAAATGAAGGATTTGCTAGAAGCGTTTGATAGTCACAGATAATAATTTGAATTTTTTTCGAAGTTGATATCTCAATGACATGCTTACCTTCCGGCGATCTCGCCCGCCTCATCAGAGTCACACACCTCATTAGTCGGCTCTATTGACAATAGCGACGATGATATATGTTCGGTCAAGATAAGGTGAAATTGTAGTTTCTCATTCCCTCTTGTGCAAGACACGAGGTGTTATATTGTTCTTCATTCAACAGTTGACGTTTCCAGTTCGCCATTTCCAGAGCCCGAAAAGGCCAAATTGTCTACAATGCAATCACTCAAACACCTCCATTACTCCTTCAGAAAAAAAAAAACCAAACCTATATTTCAATCGCATCAAGCACAAAATCACATTTCAGCACAGTCACCGCTCTTTATACTTGTTCCACAAGATGATTTAAGTGGGCACCGGAAGGAGATTACTGGGCTCGTAACGCTCCCCACTCATCGAAACAAAACTCTTATGTACTGGTTCATAGCACGAGTGATAACGAGGCATTCTTACCAACGGTTTATGTTGGATTGATCTCCTTAATCCAAAACGTTCCTAAAACATTTCACAATGGTGTTTTATGTTCCTGCACAAGGATGGTGACGTCTATGTCAAAATCTACTCCGTCATGCCATTGTGCCCTAGGTGTGCTTAGCGGGATGTTTCGTTCGATATGACGCTTGTCAGCTAGGTGCTTATCCATGCGGAGATAGAACGGCGTGCCCGTCTCGCCAGTTTATCTATCGCCGCACACTTTGCGAGAGATCACGTCAACTGTTTCTACACTCATGCATGTCTCTGCCGTTAGGGCAATCTATCGTTGTACAGAGACGGGCATATAAGGTGTTCTCATTGGCACCTTAGAGTATTCGGTGGTATTTCAATGGTATCCACCGATTGTCCTGAACGTACTCTTTCAAAGGACGTTTTATAGATGTACTTATCTCATTTGAAAAGAACGGGAGGATAAACGGGATTCTGTTTTCGCCCGAATTTTCGTTCGGAAGCACGTTGTTTCCTCCATACCTATGTCGAGGAGTTATAAATTCGTATCCATTAAGAATGGCTACTCCCGCGCCAGTTTCACAGATTCTACTCTCTGCTCCTCTTCAGTACACACACTGACGGCTGTTCAAAACGTGTTTTTAGTAACGCCTTTTTAGTCTTGTCTGGTCTAGTCTTAGTCCGGTCAGGATAACTTCTTGAACTTCTAGCATACATCAGGTTGGTGAGAATTTTAGTCCGTTGGCGATTCAACGCCGCCGTCTAGTTCATTCATGCAACTACAGAGAGTTGTATTGCAAAGAAAATCAGCTGCAAACGATCGACTCGGATTTCTGGCTCTTAAGAAAACAAAGTTGCTACAGCTAGTATGATGATATTTTGTGCTAACCTGCTCAAGGTGTGTAATGTCCTGATCATACTTCTTGAGCAAGATCAGGCAATCTTTGAGGACTGGGAACTATCGCTTTGTCAAATATCATTTATAAATCGGTAGCCAAATATTTTTCTTTGTCTGTTCATCAACTTGATTTTTTTCGATGGCCCCGGTTCGACCATTTTTGTATTAGCTTAAGCATGACTTTTTGGGTCCTACAACAGTTCAAGAAATTTGAAGAAAATAATTCGATGAAGTTTATCGCTGCTTATTAATGACCAACGACCACTTTGAGATAGCAATTATTCTCAAATCACACTGTAAAGCAATATTGAGTCGCCAACTATTGATTACATGGCGCATGCTAATAAGGATATAAGATGTTTTGAGCCGTTAGGTTTAGTGCTATATAGGCACCTATTTCGTCTTCTTGGGACTCATCAGTAGCACCCTCCCCCCCCCCGGTTCCGTCGATCCCTTGAGGCTAATTAATCCTCTATGAAGGAATCGATGCCGAGTAGCACTTAGATAGCACGTCATATACTTGTCAGATTATAACGTTTTGAGCGGGTCTGTAAAAGAGCGGTCAGTAGTAGAGGTATGACTCAGGCTGTCCTCAACAACTTTTTCGTCACACATCCTCAGTCAGACTGATAGAGCGTTTGCGAGAAAGTGAGGTGCTGTAAGGTAAGAAAGAACTCTCCCAATTTCTGTTTCACCTGCCTTGATGCACTTTACATTGTCTATAGTCTCAATCAGAAATGCTTATAACTAGATAGAGATTCTTGTTCACATCGTTTGGCTCAGGAAAAACAATAAGAGTACTGGTGATGCAAGGATTGACGTGGGAAAGTTGATTGGAGCCCTATTAGCTCCTTTTTTTACGCGATCAGCTTCACAACTTTTGTCCAAAATGGGGCTTGGGGATTGTTCGTTGTCTTCACGAATGTTGGTTAGTCAAGTGAATGCTCTGAAGAGTTTCTGTATGGCTAGACTGGAGCGTTTCCAGGCCTTCATTACAAGCCGTCGCCAGCTTAGATGATTTTAAAAAATTAAGTGATTGGAGATGGCTCTGTTTATTATTTCGTGCTCAGAGAGATGGAATTTTTGGTTGGTTTTACGTAAGTAGAGTCAAAGTGTAGCACTTATGGAGCCCGAGCACAGTCAGCGCACGATACCCTGCCCTCATCAGCAGTGGAAACAGGGGTGCTGGCTATACGCATTATCATAAATATGATGTAAAATTACGCAAAAAAGCAGATTTCGATAGGTTGGACTATTCACAAGATGTCTGACTATTAGAATACTTGAAAAGAACTTGCCTTCGTTGATGATGCGACTCCTGGCAATCTTTTCAATCGTTTCTCTCTCTCTAAATCCTTAACCATGATGTTGGCTTCCCCAAAGAGTGACTCTTGTAGGGCCTTTTCCATAATCTCAAAGTGGCTTCCATCTGCAAAATTTGACTAGTAATGGTAGCCTCCACGTTCGTGCACATCAAGATGGCAATCCAAGAAGACGCAAATAGTTTCCTGAAGTTTGCGTCACATTTCTATGGCCCATCTATTACTGAATGTCTTACTATATGACTGGGTCATTTGTTCTACTTCATCATTGCAGCAATTCCAACTACATTTTGCGGATGGAAATTGTAATTTGTGCTGTATTGTCTAAACATGTACCCTGCGATGGTGTACCGTATTCTTGACGTATTTAAGTACTGTTCAAAATAGCAAAATTATTCATTCTTTGTCAACCAGAAAATGCGGTTACGATGCTGTGGAGGTGAGCAAGAGCGGATTAAATACTATATCAATTTTAGAAATAGCGTGACAACGATGGCTATGGCATAACCAAAATCACAGGCAGCAATCCGCGCGCTTCACCCATCGCGCGTTAACTACAGCCACGCAGTCAATGTGGGTGCTTTGGCAAACAACTTTGGCCGTATATACCTGAATATATACATTAATGCCATAAAAAAGTTTCGAAGACAGAAGTTCTGCAGCGCTAGCTCAGCTTGGCTCGATGTCCGGTCTGTATCTTCCTAGTGTGCAAACGTTTATGATGGCTCACCCAAACCGAGCCTTGAGTAGCGAATTTACGATAGGACTTTTCTTACTGATCCCTTCACCCAATCGTTTGAGGGCATTTAGTGAGTGAGTTGTTTTAGGTTTGCTCAATACGGAGATGATCTGCAACACCTGCCCTCCTGCTGATCATCGACTGACTCAAGCAATTACCAATAAAACCTCTAATTTATTATTGAGGCGTGCAAGAGTTGTTGCATTGAGTCTTCTACTCTGTATGGAATTGTTGAGCCACAAATCTTTCTTCTAAGCTCTCTGAAGATGCGGATATAGGGATGAAGACTGACCAACCCAGGTGACAAGATCCTGCATATGGCGAATGAACAAGGAAAACGTGGATGTGCGACAGAGTTAAAGCTACTAGATATTTTGGAGTAGATAGTTCCTTCCTAGAACAACAGTGGCAAAATAGCTGTTTGGCAAATGTAGGTTTTCTCGCTTCTTTTATAATAAAATACACGAAATCTACTGTGACTAACGGCTTCAAGAAAAGCGGATCGTGAAAATAGGCATTTGAAGAGAGTGTTCTGGTGTCAAAGATGTAAAATGAAAAAAGCAGTCTTCATAACGTTAATATGCTTGCTTGCTCGATATGTGTTCAAGAACGTCATGCGCAAGCATACACTTAATCATTTTTCGTCTACTTACTCATCCTCCGATCTGGTAGATGTAAGCAGTCAGCACGCAAAGTGCTTATACTGGCTTATTTCCATTCGAGAGATTTCTTTATTTAGACTAGCACAATCGCTTGCACTTACCGGCTCTTTGCAATCAAAGATAGTATCATATCATTGCTACTTATCTTATACTAAAACGAGGAAGAGCTTCAAAAATGAAAAGTCACACTTTTTTTCCAGATTGTAAAGCACTGCTAGGTCTTAACCATGTACCGAAGTCTTACGTACAGGAACACCACATGTAAGGACAGTTGCGTAGACCATTGCGCGGTAAAATTCAGTAAATCCAAAAGAGACAAAATATTCTCATTAATTCAAGTGACAAACGTCAATAGTCTCTTTCATTTTCTAGGTAATAGCACAGTTGAGCATGGCTATTCGGCTAATATTGTTCTTGAGTCAGCTGATAATGATACCGACTAATGCAGGTAGACTGCATATAGGAAAGAAGTAGTTATCACTGATATTAGAATACGAACCATCTATACAAGATCATCGCCAAAAACAGGCTCTTCATTCGGGAAATGATTCTCTGAAGAGAAATGGTCTTGAACGACAGTGATCCACAACGAGAACGAACGACTGTGGACAGTCGACTCAAGTCGTCGATTTTAAGTAGGCGAAAACGTCTGAGACGCTAACCGAATAGATTTTAGCCATCATCCTTGCGGTATCAGCTAAGTCATGTAGTAAACTATTACTGATTCGTAATGGGGCATCTGAAGGAAGTTCTTTCCAAGACGTAGTGTTGATAAGTCTAGAAATGAAGCAGGTCAAAAACATTGGCAGCGGGATTGTACTAGCAATTTCACAGAAATCAGAGGGAATGTGTCGTGTCAACAGTACCTAAGCTGACATCTTATCTCACTATGGTATATCGCGAATTATCGCCCAGAAAACATTCTCACCTGAAAAACAGATGGAGCTCAATAACATAGATCGCTACAGAATTGACAGCTGCGTTCTAGAAAGAATTAGTACTACCTTTCATGCTCAAGCACGTTTTAGTAGAAGCCCTCAACGAAGCATTAAACACTAAACTATAGGTGGTCTTTGTCACTTTTTTATTCTGATCCATATGTGGGCGCTGTTTCTTTCCATCGGAAGACATCAGGTGATATTCTAGATATTTAAGAATATCGTTTAGCTTTTCGTTTATAACAGTACCACTGTTACAAATTTTGACCACCACCTCCGCTCACAGTGCACCAATGAACACCATGCAATCATTGGGGACAAGGTCACAGCAAATCTAGTTATGTAGGCTTAAGTGTCGAATAACATCTTTATGGAGGAAGAATACTGCTGACGAAAATCTCGTGAAACTGTTTTTGACATTCAAATCGCTTTCCTGCTCTATGTTTGCTCGTTCTGTCTTCGTTTTTATCGACTCTGCTTTAGTAAGGCGTTAAAGTTTCTAACCAACATTATTTACAAAGGCTTTTCATTACGGATCCCGTTCTTCTAAATGAGAAATAGATTACAGTGCGAGAAAGCTTAACACATCGATAAGTCTCAATGTAAGATTTCTGCTTTCTGATTCTTTACTACGATTACATAGGAGTTGATTTAATCAGCGACCTCAAAAAGAATCTGAAACGCGGAACCTGAAAGGCTGTTCTAATGTAGTACGTGCACAACAAGAAGCACTCATCACACAGCATACCATTGGTATGATAACTTGACAATGCCAGTGGAGTCCTATACAACCACTGATTTGCTGGCATTTCACTGATTTTCCTCCACTTCAACGTCCTAAATGGGGGCACATAGTATGCACAATGAAATTTTTTTCTGCAAACACGTGTTTCGTATAGACCCTTAGTCAGTATAGCTTGGACATCGTCTATGTTCTCACAACTTCATAAAGCTAAAAGGATAAAGCTCGTCGCGTTTATTAATCCCTGAAGGATGCCCAATGAATTCGTCTCCAATTTTTAGCTTCGTCTGAGGTGATTGATTGCACATTTGGCTTTTACAATGACTCACGGTAGTCTCCCGCTGCACCGAGTTAGTGCTGCTTATCCTCCCAGCAAAGTCTGAGACCAGCCTGGTGACAGTTTATCAACCCCGGAGGGATAGATGACTTGGTGACACAGGCTATAAGGCACTGTTGCGCACTTATTTTCTCGCTATACATCGCAGACCAGCACACGGCTTTAACGCTCAGCGACAGTGATGCTGTGAGGCTGTTAATCGTCACTAAATGGGACTATCCATAGGCGAAACTGACAATACATTGATGGTCAAACAGAATACAATTTATTTGACCGCCTCTAGCGGTGACATGATGTTACAATATACCCAATGACGTGGAGTGGCGTGCAGCGGTTCAGTACGCGCTCCCGTATAGGGTGAAATGCTGGTTCGAATACCAACTGACGCAAAATCTTTTGCACACCACTCTACATCATTTGGTATATTGTGACATTACATTCTCACTGGCTATGAAGATAGAGCGAAGTTTTGATTACTAGAAAAGGAACAAGTGGGAAATAACTGAGAGCTAATGGGATTAATGATTTATTTCATAGTTGTCAGGACGAATAAGTCTCCTCAAATCTTGAGTGCCAAGAGCAGCTCTTTGCGATGCTTTGATGAGGAGATTACATGATCAAAATTCTCTTTGCAAACGTTGAATGGGGCGCAACAAAACAGATTGCCATAATGTCGGCAGATAACGTTTAGATGGCTCAAAAACGTTCGCTATGTACAAGATTTCACCATAGACATTGTCAGTGGAACTGGCAAGGCACTGTGGGGGATTGGGGACAGGCAGTCTTCCCCGATAGCGTGATGAAGAGGGAGGGGGGGGTGAGGTGAGAATATAAGATGCCGCCAGTTCATAGTTTCATCCATATGAACACGTTTATTACTTTGGAAAATGAAGCATAAAAGTTTTGATAAGCAGTGAATTCTTGATAAACACCTCGAGGTGTTTTCATAAACCAGCTTACAGCTTTACAAGGTGATAGAAACGTTTTTGTACATTATACCCAAAACATCAATTCCTATTGGGAAGGTGAAAGATATCATCACAAAAATCGATCTGTTAATATTCACTCATTTGCGCTCAAAGCGTTGATGATTAAGAAGGTGGCTCAATTCCACGACGATAATCGCCGAGAATTAGGACGGAGGATTGATGAATAATGGAAAATATATAACGTGCATGTGAATGTACAATAGGACATAGTTCATTCTCACTGTTACCTAATCAGATTATGTAATTGATTTTTGCCGCATATTTGCGTATATTTGATAATTTTTTTTGCTGTAGATGTAGATGATTTTTCGACTTTTTTCAGTTTTTAGTCGATTTGTGAAATTGTCACCTTGGTTCACTGCACTGCAGGTTTAACTTTTTTGCATAATCAACGCAATGTACACTTGTTGCTCAAGATTTTACGAACTTGCAAGTTTGAAATTAACAACAATCAAGTAACTGCATAGTTCTTCACAATATTTCAAAGGTAAACTCGCATCTCAGCTGACAGTTGCAAATGCTGAAAAGAAAGTGCGATCCAAACGGGCCCGACGCCAGCATTCGAACGGCTCTGTTAACAACATTTTGCCACACTTCTCTCGACCAATTCGCCATAACTATATTTGTAGTCTAAAAGAGATTTTCTCCCTGAAAAATCGCATCAAAATCAGAGAAAGCTATTCAAACCGTGAGAGTTCCTGAGATTGACCGATGCTCTGGGGGGATAGCCGTGATTCCCGTATTATCGCTTAGCTTGCACATTTCAAGTTGACCACCACGCACTGCAGTGCATAAGGCAGTGATAGTGCTGCCGAAGATAATGCAGTGTGGCAGTTTACCCAACTCTCCCGGGACTGTAATTTACTATTTTTTCATTTGTTTTGATTGTAAAGTTTGATAAATGCAGAAATTACTTTTCGTCAGTATTTTCTGCGTTTTTTCGCACTTGTGTCACTGTACTATGAAATTACTTATACTTTGGGGATCTGCATGCGTGTTTGGAACAAATACCAAAATTTTGTTGTAGGTTTTGTTCTTCCGACATAGAATTAATTTTCTGGGATAAAAACGATACGAGTTAAGAGAAACTTCACAACACTTGTAAGTTTATGAAAAGAAGTTCAAACTCAACTCAGTTTTGATGGATTGCTATTATGCGAGGATGCAACGCCCAAGGTTGGTCATCAGAAGTAGGAATATGAATTTTCTGTGTCAAATACTAAGCTTCTCAGACAAGAAGCGCAGGAATCTTTCATTTGAGAAAAAGTGTGGGAAGAAGCTGAGCAATTTGTTGTCCTAATAAAACTTTGAATTGCTTCCAAAAACTACAAAATGTAAGTGGGAATAAAAAAGAGAGCAAATGGAAGATTGAAAAATTTGGATTGCGAGGGGGAAATGAAAATAAAATCATCTTTCGAGAGTCCTATCTGCATTACGGCTTCTCTTAGACCAAAAACAAACATTTCAGACACGATTTGAAACCAACACTTGCTTTTTGATAAATTCAAAACAGACGCACAATTCTTAAGTCTTCAAACAAGAGAACTGAATCGTCTTCTGAGCATCACTAAGACATTTCTCAAAAGAGAATCATGCCAAAACCTGATCTCACAGCAACACACTCCGGAAAAAGCGACAGTAATATTTCGAAGGAAAATAAGTACAGAGAGGAAACTGTTAAAGAAACCTCTCCGGAGATATGCTTTTAGAATTTATGGCTTTTGCCGAGATATAATCAATTCAAATTGATTTTTACTATTATTATCTATTTTATTTAGAATTTAATTCACTCAATTCTCTTAGTTATATAAGTAATATAATACACTGCGAAAAAGCAGTGAAAATACTATAATTTCGAAGTATTAGTAATAACAATAGCTCTCAGCTCAACTGGGTTTATAAAGCGAAATCGCATACCCGACCAAACCTGTCAAAGGTTGGTGGCTGATAGCTTCTGAGATGTTGAAGAATGAGTGGTCGGGAAATGTGCCTCAGTGGTGTAGTGGTAGAGCACGCGTCCCCGCACAGGATGAAACGTGGGTTCGATTCCCGCCTGAGGCCGTGTTTTTGTCCACCACTCAATTCTCTTAGTTATAAAATAAAATGGATGAACACCAATGTGCGTTTCTTGCTTAGGAGTCTTGCAGGTGACGAAAAACTTCCCGGATTAATTTTCTTTGGAGCTTGTGGTGTGAAGGATGGAAATATGGAGATTGACACAGTTACGATTTCCAATATTATCTCTGCTGATTTTCTTAGAACTTGGACCTACAGACTGCATGTTTTTCTAGCAAACATGAAACTTATTTTGAAAGTGAAAATTTTTGGACCAATGGCAAACATCGTGCACTGTCATACTACCCAGTTAGAGCGAGCGAACCAGTTTTTTGGAACAGTAGTACAAATGTTGTGTACGCACTCAGCGAGCTGTTTACGTGGGCCGACATTTCGATGATTTAGCCTTCGTCAGATTTCAGACGCACTATACCGTACCGTATCTGATTACTCGCTTGATACTGCTCAGTATGGGAAGATCTAACCCAAAAATCAATTCGAATTTCTAGCTAATAAAAGAAATCGCATTCTTTAACTACCTATATAAGGAACCTTACCGGTGTGTTGTTCATGATACAAACACGAAACCTTATTCAAAGTGGATTCAAAGTGGAAATCAATCTGACATAAGATGCAATATCATTTGTGATGTTCAGACTCTCTCTCCTTTTTCATTGACGGAATCTTGAGATTTATCCAAAAATTTGTCATTATTATTTGAGCCAATATGTCATGTAGCCTGTTGAATGGGCTAATTTATGGATCCCGATACACGGGTTTCCACAGTGATGTTCTCATCAGTCATTGTCAAGTTCGATACACGTGTATCGCGCTCTGTAGGTCAGCCCATTTAACAGACTACATGAAATGTTTTCTTAAATAATAATGACGAAATATGTTGAAATTTGAGCGTGATCTTAAAACAACTCGAAACTAAAGGTATGACATTCAAAATTCCTCGCAGGCCTTCCACACCCACGTTTTGCCTCTCGTCACAAGATTACCACTACCACGTCAGAGGAGCCACAGTCAAACCTTTTATCACATGTTAGCACAAAAAAGTACTTATTCTACTTTTCGATTTCCATTTAGGTGTTCTTTAATGCATACACAAATTGCTCAACCACTTTCACCTATGTATCCATCACTGCTCGTTTTACAACACATCAGGTGCAGTTTACCTGAACATGCAGACTCTTTCTCTATCATTAGAACATATCATTTCATCCTCTGTTTCACATATATGGTCATACAGGCGGTTTGAACTGATTTGTGACGCAATGTGTTGAGTGAAATTTCAACATGTCTATAGAAATTCTGCCGCATATGCAAGTCGTACCACGGGTCATTGAAGTTTATCAAGCGTGCAGCGCACTCCTTGTCCTCACTCTCGTTTCTGCAGCACAAGCATGAGTTCGAAAAAATCAACGTCACATTACATTAAATTGCTTACTGCAATGTCAAAACGTAAAAGTGGATAATCATGTCGGTACATGATACTGATATTGATGTAAAAATATGTCAAGTAGCTATCCTTCATTTTGATGATGGCATCGTCCTTTATCAGTGGTAAATGTTTCACAAAAATTTGAAAGAGACTCAACAGTTGAGGAATCCCTGGTACGAAAGAAAGCAGATGTCACTTGCAAGCTGGGTCGATCTTCAAAGCATCCGTTGATTGCTAGAGACTGGAGAAACAGATCGAACCAGCGACATCCTTATCACCTCTGACCACGGCACTGAGCATTCCCAGATGAAAGACTAGTTAGACATAGGACGAAATTCTGCATGCTCGTTATATTTCTCTTCTCATATTATTCAAAAAACAAATTAACGCATCATAAAATACATGGCGAGACATTCAATTTAGTGGACGACTCAGCGCTCTGTTTCGCAGCAGTGACGTACGTTGATATTCAACCACGTCAAAAAATCTGGGCGCACCACACACAGAGCGTTTGGAAGTTTCTTCTAGCTGATGAATGTTGACAACGCTCTGCCTGAGTGAGAAGCAAAGATTCGTGGATGCCATTCCAATAACTTCAAGATTTAGGAATAATATAAATAGCGACAGACGACTGGCTCAGTAACATCAGAAAGAGGATCATTTAGCAGACGGACAAAAAGAAGTGTGAAGTGGACTCAGAGAAAGCTCTTCGACGCTGGACGACCACCGAAGAGATGGGTAGTCGTTGTTGTGGATATCGTCAACTATATGCATTTGCATATGGAAGCCACTTCGAGATTACGGAATAAACCTCATGAACGTCACCAAGTTTGAAGCGCATCACCACCATATCGCGTTTGCTTAGAAGAGAAATCACTCAAGTAACTCTGGAGTTTGTACTACCTATGAAGGTAGATTCAAATGTTCACGCAATTAAATGATGCTAGAAGTGCCGAGCGGTAACTTACTTCAAAACACTCCTCTCACAACTAGGCACTTCCTATCTACTTTCAGATGATTTTCACAATTACATTGAAGAGAATATAATTAACTTAGATGTTCTTCGATGTCTTGTCCTTAGATGTTCGCCGTAAATGTGCTTTTATGAAGTATTGTTATGCGATGAAAACCTACACATCTGTGCTGGATCTGCATGGTTAAACCGTTGCTTTCTTGCATTCCAGTGCTTCGTATCTGATCTGGACAGAAAGCTGACCCAAGATGGCAGCAATCATAGCATCAGGGAGGCCTGCGCTACGACCTTGCCGTTCGAGAACATCAAAGACCTAATAAAAAGCAAAAGATTTCAGCACTTAGTGAATTATTTGTTTCATTCTCGCAGACGGGAGAGAATGAAGAAACGACCCCTTCCCCTGTACAAAGAATTTTCCATTGTAATTGTGATAGTCATTCACAAGTTAAATCTCTAGATAATGCGCTACGTGGCCACCGAAGAAAGGTTTTTATAAGCTCTAGCAGAATGAAAACACTTGTGTTACACAGATGCCTATTTCTTGCAGTAAGAATTCCTGCCTCAAACCATAAGTATGCATTCGATAGAGTAAGACTCGCCACTTTCAGTGCTTTGTTTAAGTCTAGGAAGATCGCCTCTTTGCAGATTAGCAAAAAGAGAACATCGAATTTCGCATACATGGCGCATTCGTTGATTGGCAAGTGTCTGGGCTGGGTTTCCGCTGACAGTGGATTCGATACAACTGCGATCGATCAAATAATCTCGTTGGCACAACTCACATGTGGAATGCAATTTTCGTAATTCACTTTAAGATTTCTCCGCTTTGAAGGAAATTTCACAAAGAACGGTTGACTCTGGAGCTACAAGATTTCCTCTACATTCTCACATGCTATTCATGCTTCTAACCAAGTAACAACAAAAAGCGTGCGGCTGGTGAAAAAAAATAAAAAGTATTCTTGAATGTTACACCGTTATAGGAGGGCCTTCTCAAAAAAGGAGTACGTAGCGCAATAACCAGAAATTTTAAGCTTTCAAACTATCACCAATACTCCTATGGAAACTTCTTATCTAACAAAAGGGGTCGTTTCTCTGATTTGTTCCCGTCTAACAGAAAAGAACCTCTAATTGGAATTTTCTCAAGTAAAATTGTATATAGCCACGCCAGGTATGCTGATGCCGATAGACTAGCGTCGGAAACTCAAATGCCACTCCATGCACCTCTTCAAAACCTGTATGAAAGCTGTAAGAGTTACAAACCCACTGTTTGCATAACAAGGCGTAATACAAATGTCTGAGCTGCGTCCTTGCTTGCCGCAATGCCAGCAACCTGCGCGCGAACATCGGCCATTCCACTGTAAGCCATGGAAACAGGCAAGCTAAAGCCCGTGACTGTGAAGATTCTACTGCTCGCTGCAACAAAATTTCGCCATTTGAGCAGCAAACATTGAAAAACAAAGTGATTCAGTCAGATAAATTTATTGTATTTTTTTCGCTTTTAGGCAATTAAATTAGAAGTTTTATCAAAAAAGACTCGGATCATGGCATTTCCATAGTGGTGACGAAACATTAAGTATAATCACTGCGATTGAGGTTCACCACTTCAGATATAAAACTGTGATTATTTGCACCACCACAACAACTTCGCAAACATTACCTTGACCTGGTGGCATCACTCCACATCCCAACACGGTCGTGATCGTTAGCACCGAAAATACAAAAGAGCTGGTCAAAAGTGCTGTCATGTTTGTAAAATTTCTACTTCTAGCTTCTCAGGCTTCTAAAAATACGGCAAAAGTTGTAAACCTGATTAAGAAGAAAGTCTCTGTTACTGCAAGAGACTATTCAAGAGACGACAGCAGAAGAACTCGCCGCCTACGCGTCACTAAAGTTATGTGGTATAATTTGTGCACCTCTTTGCCTTTATGTAATTTTAGGAATTCGCAAGGTTCTGAACACAAAAAGATTTCTTTGGAAAGACTTCCGCAACAGATTATACTATTTCAAAACGAATGAATATCAATTAGAGAGAAGAAAAGTAAGTAAATATAGAATGAGAAGGAGGTACATAAAGGCGCTCTCTCAAAGGAAAATCATCTGAATTCTGACACCTCAGGTGGCACGGCTAAAACGGGTTACCATCATCTCATTTGTGTTGCCAAAGCATAAATGCTACCACTCATGAGCAAACATATTTGCGCTGCAAGAAATTTTGCCATTAAGAATGCACTTTCACGGGAAATACGTGTAACAGAAGATATCAATTGATGAAAAAGGAAAATGCTTTACAGAGTGAAGAAGTGATTAAGGTGCGAAAGTTGTTGGAGGAAAATTTCTGAAAAGCTGACATCGTATTGCATGAAATGTGGTATTCCAATATGTTTCAAGTATATCACGCCTATGAATTTCCCGTCCTTGACAGTGATGGTGGCTGCTAGCCGAAAAAAAAATTTCTGAAACACATATATACGAAACGAGATAGGCTCAGAAACACAACATGATGAAAAACCAAATGGGGGACGTATCACAATTGGTTATAGAAGAAACAACTACATTGATATTCATACTCTGTCGCAAGGTGAAAGGATTTTTCTCTCATTGCTTGAGGTGTTAAAAAAATCATTCACATTACGCATGCGAGATTTCGCTAGCTCAGGAAGTAATGAATTTCGTTTGTCTGCTTCGCGAGTGACAAATCGAAAGCACTATCAACACTATGGAATTATCAATTTTGTGTGAATTTTTTTTTTGTGGACGTTGACAGATTGAACAAGAAATTCCGTGTGTGACAGGTGTTACGGCAATTCCGTGTCGGCCTAGTTGAATTGCTAATCGACGAACATTTTCAGAGCAGCATTCTTCTTGCACCTCACTGTTCTATAGTACTGAACTAGCGGATTTTAGCCAATACAGACGGACACCCACAAACATCTAGTTCTGAGCTGAGGATTGTGCGAATGCTTTAAGTCAAAAACTCCTCAGTAGTCATACGCCTCTCATTGAAGCATGGAACACGCACTTTATCATTTTATTCATACCATGACAAGATTTAACGTGATGCCTTCTTTGCATTCTCTCTGTCTATTAGACTATTTAGTGAATCTCTTTGAGCAACATTGATTCCAGGAACAAAGACACCTTTCTTTGAGATTTCATTACGGATGTTTCAATCGTGAAATCCTAGTTGAGAACAGTGCACATAAAGTGCTAAAAAGAATTCTCATTCATTTCCAGTGGATATATGTAGTTATGTTTGAACCTGTGGAGATCTTGAACAAAAGCACAGCGTTGATCTGACTTCATTTTTGAAAAAAGCCTGATATCAACGCACTAGGGACTCAGTTTTTCTAAAAATCTCATCGTCCTTTTATCAGGATGTTATCAGTGTTAGAAAAAAGTAATATTTCGTATTTTTAGTACATAAATATCCTAAGAAATTCCCCGCCGGGCAGAGTTTTTCCCTTACGTTTTTAGCAATATTATTCCATAACTTGAGAGATGACGATATCACCACACTTCATGATATCTGAAAAGGCCTTCTACTGCGTAGCAACAGCTCAAATAAAATTATATTTCAGGCTCGATTTGCCTTGTTCGTCCAGTTTGGGTCTTTCGATGGCTTTTCAACAAAGTTTAATAGCATTTGATAGCAAAAATCTTTTTGATTCTGAAACTGGGCTTGGTCTTAGAAAGGTGTTCATAGATCGCTGTAATAGCGAAAAGATCATTATGTGCCGCATTCCTGATAGCAAGCCTGACGCCTGTTAAAACGCGTTTCACTTTATTTTGCTTGCAGCTGGATTGAAGATGAAAAGATAAAACACATATAACATAGAACAAAGTTTGTTGCATAACCGTAATATAAGAAGCGTAGAAATTCTTCTGCAAAAGAGTAAAAATTTCCAGAGGAATAGCGAAAATCGCTCCTTTTCAGGGCAAAAGTTGAATTGGCTGCGCTCAGGGACGGTTTGAGAGGCATATAATTAGCCCTTATTTCTTAAAACCTTTTGCAATAGTGGGACTAATCTAAATTTTTGAAATTCCGATAGATGAATCATCATTTCTGTACACGTCTGCATGCTGTTGGTGCTCAGAAAGCAAAGTATAATTTTATTGCCGCTCTTACACCATTCTGTGGAAAACCGTCTCAGAAGCCAAACCAGCTTCAGATAACTGTTATTTATGTATACAGACAAGTACTGAAATTTTGATGAAAAGGCATTCGAAAACCCTAGCCGAGCTAAATTTGTGTGCAGAAGATGTAACGCAATCAAATTTTTGCTCTTATAGCGTAATGTAAAGGTGTTTTCAAACTGCAAACACAGTACTGAAATCATCGAGATTTAAGCTGCTGAATGGTTGAGAAAAGTCAGAATGAAAAACGAAGTAGGCACTCTTCTAAACAAATTAACACCTTCATGGAGCTTTTGCTAAATCAGTTTTGAAGAGTTTTGAAATAATTATCTAATATATCCATATCAAAAGTATGAAAAGATTTATCACTTCACAAGTTGCTCATCATAGTTCAAGAAGGGAATAATTTCATAGCGTCAGCGTGCATGGGTGTAGCATAAAGAAATCAAGATAAAGCTGCCCGTCTTAGAAACTGGATTGCTTTTTATCAGATGAAACCCAAAACAGAAGACCTACTAACTCAAAAGTCCGACGACTATCTCTAAACTTCAGCATGATTAAAAAAATGTAAATTTCTTACGGATTATCGTTCTTTTCAATTTAAACTTGCAAGAGGTCGGTACTTTCTTTTGCCTCTAAATCTGATGGTACACATTTCGGCAGGCAACGTCTTCGTCAGAGCCTAGACGTGTATATCATACCGTATCCGATCACTCGGTTGGTATTTCTTATGCACCTAGAATTCAATAAAAGAGAAATCAACAATCTAGTTTGTATTGACAATTGGATGAGAGAGGTCACCGGTCTTTTTAGAAATGTGTCACAATAGACCGGTAGCATCTCATATATAGCTCAAAAATGAACTGAGAATAAATATGTATGGCGTGTCAATTCAACAGCCCATGACTCTTTTGAGGGAGTACCTGAGTTGTTCAATCTTTGAGTGATCTGGAAGATACTTTGCACAAATTAGAGGGCTGGACAATAGGGCAGCGATTTGCACCAAGCCCTGCCATTGCTTTTATGCCCAAGTGGAAGCTTCATTTGGCAGTCGTAGCCCATTATTCTAATGTCGATACACAGATGAATGTCTCATCATCTCCTCGACACAGGAGGAGGTGGATGTCTTGATCTTTTGAATAGGCAGATCGGAGCACATTAAGTTCACACTGGAGAAGCCTAGGAAGAACTGGTTTTTCACTTTTGAACGTTCAAATTCGCCCTTTTGAAAAGGGCCACAAACAAAATGGTTTCGCAAATCAACTAATAGAAACATATTAGTGCACTACCCTCTTCCCACCCCTTACAAACAAAAAGATCTTTTGTTAGAAGACATGTACCGAACGGCTACAAGTGTTTGTACGGGGAGTGAGGAAAAGAAGAGTCAGTACGTGTGGACGAAAGATAGCCATTTTGAATGGCTACCAAAGGAAGCCACCGAAGTTAGGCAACAGTAGAGATAGGCTCCATAACACTAAAAACGAAAGCGATGTTGTTCCAAAACCGAGACCGGGAAATATGAAAAGGTGCTTGAGATATAGTGGTATGGAAAACTCTGTAAGAATCGTAGAAATTCCTCTTAATAACTTAAGTCGCCATTTAGCCCGGAACCGCTCTGGTACGACCGTCTGTGTAAGACCGACAATTGTAAAGTATGCCCTGAAGGTAGAGAAGAAGATTGCATGAGTTTGGGCACAATATACCTAATCTCTTGCACAGCATGCGGTGAAGTATACATTGGCGAGACAGGAGGAACCACTTTGGATCCGCATTAAAGAACACTTAGATGAGAAAGCCAACAACCGAAAAACAAGTAAGCCTTTAGGGGCGCACAGTTCAAAAAAAGCATAACGATACGAACTTTGATGTGGTAGTAAAGAATCCTGAGGAAGAATCATGACATCAGGCGCAACAAAAACTTTGAAACTTTTCGGAGAAACAGCGAAATCAGAAATGAATAGGACAGGAGAATGCCTAAACATAACAAGTGATATGGCACATCTATCTCACATTATCTTCCAGTCTGAGTATGGTTCCTTTTTCAAAATTGTGTTACACATGATCGGTGACCGCTCTTATATAACTCTAAATAAGGTGCGATTTTTCTAACTTACTAGACTGTCGGTTTTTTTTACTGAATTTTTGATGAATGCAAAATATTAACCGAGTATTAAATATGGTATGATATATACGTCTGGGCTCTGACGAAGGCGTTGCCGCCGAAACGTTAGTCATCAAATTCTGAGGAAAAAGAAGTACCAACCTCGTGCAAGTTTTCAAACAAAGAAAAGTACTCTGCCATATAATTGTATATTAGGTGTGGTTCTTCAGAATGACTAGACTGTCGATTTTTTTTTCTATTGGATTCTTGATACATAGAAATATTAATCCTTCACGACCAAGTTGAGATCTGGGGCGCGGCGAGCTACAATCACGATACGGCAGTCTTCTAAAGAAATTTCTATTTTTTATCATTACTGGAAAAGATGTTAATCGCCAGCAAGTCGAAAAAGGTGGAAGAAGAGACCGACTGTCTATTAACTCAATGCTTCAATATAATTCCTGATTTTTTTCTTTGATCCAAACACGAGATGTTACATTAACCTCATTTAACAGTTGGACGTTTCGGCAGTTCGCCTTCTTCAGAGCCTGGAAAGGTCAAAATTTCCGCCATCCAATCAGTCAAAACATCTCGATTACTCCTTCAAAAAAATCACTCGGACCCTAGATTTCAGCCGCATCAAGCACAAAATCAACTCTCAACGTACTCACACCCTTTTTTTCATATGTGTTCCACTGAATGACTCGAGTGGAGATCACCGAAAGGAGATCGCAAAGGCTCGTATACACCCTATACCCATCGGAACAACAGTCTTATATACTAACTCATATCACGAGTGATAACAGAGGCATTCCTCCCTGCGGGTTTATGCTTGGATTGGTCGTAATAATCCAAAACGCTTCCAAGATCGTTTCCGGGCTGATGTTTTATGTCCCTGCGCAAGGATGGTGACTTCGATCTCAAAATCAACTCCGCTGTGTTTCTTTTGCTCGTGTGCGTCCCTCGCGGAGTGTTCCGTCTAATAAAACGTTTGTCAGCTAGGTGTTCTTCTATGCAAGCATAGAGGCGGCCCTACCCGTTTTGCCAATATTATATTATCGCTACACGCTCTGTAAGAGGGTTCTCGGTTAGGTTTAGAGAAAACAGCACACCTTCGAACGAAAACTCGAATAAAAGAGAAAATTCCGCTTATCCTTCCCATCTTTTCGAAATTAGATTAATATAGCTATAAAACGCGCCTGGAAAGAGCAGGTTTAGAGCAATCGTTGCTATTATTGAAAAACCACTGGAATACTCTAAGACGCCAGAAAGTTCGCAACATTATGACCGTCCCTGTATAACGAAAAGATTGCAAAATATGTCCCTAACGAAGAGACGGTTATTGCATGAGCGTAGGTACAGTCTACCTCATCTCTTGCAAAGCGTGTAGCGATGAATATATTGGCGAAACGGGCTAGGCCGCTCTATGCCCGCATAGAAGCACCTAGCTGACAAACGCCTTAATAGACGGAACACCCCGCTGGGGACGCATGGAGAACAGAAACACGACGGAGTTGAAATTGAGATCGAAGTCACCAGTCCTTGCGCAGAAACAAAAAACATCAGCGCGAAAAATTTTGGAAGCATTTTGAATTAACACCACCAATCCAACTATAAACCGCAGGGAGGAATGCCTCGTTATCACTCGTGATTTGAGTCAGTATATAAGACTGTTGTTTTGATGGTTAAGGTGCATTGCGAGTCTATGTGACTCTTTCCGGTAGTCTCCGCTAGAATCATTCAGTGGGACACACATATGAAAAGCGGTGAGTATGTTAACAGTCGATTTTGTGCTTGATGCGATTGAAATTAGGTCTGGTGATTTTTTCAAAGGAGTAATAGAGGTGTTTGACTGATTGGATTGCAGACAATTTGACCTTTCCAGGCTCGGAAGAACGTGAAGTGCCGAAACGTCAACTGTTGAATGAAGATTAATGTAACACCTCGTGTTTGAATCAAAGAAGAAAATCAGGAATTAATATTGAAAGGAGAGAGTTTAATAAAACATAATTGTTGTAGCAATATTGCCGACTTTTCCCTCCTAGAAACTCCGCATCCCCGAATAATGCTAGATGCTCATGAAAATGTGGGTGTTTTTATACTGTAATTAAACATTTTCCATGCTTATCTTATCTATATTTAATTATTGATCGATCATATTTATCCTTTGTTTATTTGTATGTTGACAACTTCTTCGTTCTTATTCATTGCCGGCTATTAATAGTAATCGATTAACGAATCACTCTGTACCAGTTTTGTTTTTCTGAAATCAAAAATCACGATAAAAATCATCAAGCTTTGAGACTATTTTATTTCATAAAACTACCCGAAAGTCTGATAGTGATTGGAAATGAAAGACTGATCACTGTTTGCCAAAAAATGTTGCCGCACACTGCATGCGATACCACTTCATCAGTAGCTCCTAGTAATTTATCGATTATTAATTAGCTCCGGAATTGGAGGCCTCTCCGAACAAAAGACATTGTTCCATTGTTTATGGATACTAACTTCTTGTTATACGTGTTCATTCTGAATCGCGAGCATGTTTTATCGTGATGAGTTTAACACCGATGTCGCCGTTGTTCCTAAGTTCTATACGGGATAAGACCATCGTCTCCGCGCAAAGTTCCGGTTTTTCGCAGCAGAAAGATGGAGCGAAGTCGCTAGATTCAGACACACGAAGTTCAGAACTACCATTAAAACTGGGATGTATTCAAAATTATTTAGTTGGCTCTTAAGAAGATACCGTTGCCGACACATTTACGAAGATTACGACCGGCTCAAAGAATATCTTCACGTTAGAGTAAGAAAGCCCAAGTCCTGAGGTCACGAAGAGACGCTTGTCTTCGCAGACAACTCGAGCTGATACGCCAACGTCAAATTGCATGAGCTAGCAGGCAGCCGAAGCCTTACGTCCGATCTTTGCGAAGCGCATGGCAGAGAAGCGATAAGAGAAGATTTTAAAGAAAGACGTGCAGCAGTTATGGGCTAGAAGTTTGCAAACGTCAGGCAGAGCATTCGCAATGCCAACGAGGCTCATCAGTTATACGACTAAGATGATTGGACTCCGATGCTTTGACGGGACACTTACAGCTTCCCCGGAAGGGCTATGGATGTAAATCATCCAACCAGTACTGCTCGGATCTCTTGGCTATAGCCATGTCCTCTTACCGTCATATCTATTGAGAGAGGATTGTCGTTTCACCGGTCCTCCCTCCAGAAATCCGACATGATATATCGTTGGTGAAGGACAGAGCAACAACACGGTCTAGACAGGATTAGACCAGAACAACCTGAAGAACCTGCCGCCAGTTCTCATCAACACCCTGGCTCGGAGCTCTTACTTGCTTTATGAGGTGTCAGAATGGCAACGATTCCCATTCAACGAAAAACCAGCAAGAGCGTGTTATTGTTCCAAGGATAAACCTTCACAACATAAGCAATTATAAATCTGCTTGCTGTCCGTCTGTCGATAAAACTCTTCACTCGAGTCATCCTAAAGAGGATCGACAGAACACTTTACGAAAGGACAACCATGCGAATAAGCAGGGTTTGGCGCAGAAGGATTTACTACCATAGACCACATGCACACGATTACAAGACTCATTGAAGTTTCATGAGGTACAAACTAAAGAAAACACCGTGCTCTGCCTCACTTTCCATCCGATTGAAGAAAGCCGTTGAATCAGTGAAAAACAGAAGGCGGTTTTTACCAGCGGCTCTGGATAATCAAGGCAGTTCTCTTACTCGTGGTATATAAGGATCCTTCGTGAGCTAACGGTTAAAGACTCATCAGACCCCCAACAATACTTGTCCCATTTCTACAACAATCCTCAACCATCGATGATATGAAGGAGAGGATCCGACAAGTCGCTATGCAGGTTTCGCCAAATTATCCACTGTCACACAACAAAAACGTCATGTGTCGAAACATATAGTGGTGGGGACGATATGGGAAAGTGCGACACATTAGGGTTTTGGGGGACAATATGAGGAGTGAAAACATCAAAACGTGGTCGACAATTAATCCATCTTCGCCCACCTTGGCTGATGACATTGGCCCATCCACAACACCCGTAGATCATACGGCCCAGCGGAACCAAATATTCGTCCGATTTATGAACAACGCTCCTGTGAATGGTGCCTGGTGGAACTGTGAGCATTGATGCTTTCAATTAAATTCTCAGACACAAAACACGATCTTCAATGAGGAACGGGTTGGATTTCGTATGCTCTAAGTCACGCTCAACAAATGACATTCGAATGTCTCAGTTCACGCTAATCGAGGTCGTGAATCAAATGATGAACAACCCAGATCCAGAGTTGAGCAGTAAGGAAACGGCGGCTTGGAGAACGTTTGAAGCATCGAGGATGCAGTGAAGAGGACAGAGAAGACTTGACTCGTATCACCTTTCCGACTCGACGTTATGTCTAACGTATGCATAGAAACTCGGGTCGTTACGGTAACAGATGAAAGATCACTTGGAGTTATTGAACGCGCAGTCGAAAGGTCGATGCTAGAGTATAGCCGTATCTCACAAATGAGAAAAGGGATCCGATGTTCTGACCTGCGTCCAACGATCGAAGATCAAAGACGCCCGTTGCACACGCCAGGATATCGAACATAAGGTGAGCCGGACACGTGATGCGTTTCACAACGACAACCGATGGACTAGAGAGCCGTTACCGACTGGATTCCTCGGGACGTCAAGCGCTCTAAAAGAAGACCACGATCCCGTTGGTCCGATTTTCTTCACGAAAGCGATAGAAGAAAAGATATGATGCTCAGCGAATCCCCACAGCGAGGAGGACCCACTGGGGTACTCTTGCATGCGATAGGGAAAAAATGGAAGTGTTGCTGGTGCTCGCTCGGATCACCCGACGATCAACGGGACGACAGGTGATACAGGAGATTTTGACACTGAACATTCGTAGAGTTTACACCCTCTACTTACTTCTTGAAGTCGAATGCTTTCAAAGGCGAATTCATGCGACTGACCGCATTCTTACTTCTCCTAATATATTCAATGATGATCACATCCAGGTGGTTAGGTGCGCAACAGTAAAACAGAGACCTTCTTGTTTCCCAGCTATTTTTCAATGGGTATCGTCTTCATCAACAGTATTTCCTCTACTACAAGATTTTTCAAGGTGCTTCCAAAATTCAAACGAAAGCTGAAGCCCTTACTCATTCCTTAGACATTGGGTTCGTAAATAGTTCTCGTTAATTTCTACGAGTTACTTATAGTTCACGGATGGAAAGAGAGTTGGGTATCTCTGCGTTACGGGAAAATTCTGGGCGCAAAGCGACTTGTGTCTAAATAAACATCAAACAGATATCTGTGACGATCCGGAGGGATGATGAGTTGGAAAAGACGCTTTTAATCCTACAAGATATGCCGCAGAAATCGGGAGTAAGAGTTTGAGTAAATTCATTTTTGTGGTTTTTCCTATTGAACGGGGGTTCTTAGAAACGTATTGGCGTACTTCCTGGTGAAAATGCCTACAGAAAACTACTTACTAATATGTCGCTCCTTGTGACAACAAAGTGTCCAAATCATAGAAGTTTCGCTATATGATTGTCAACAGATTCCTCGGCGATGTTCAAACAATGAGATAACTGTCTCAATGAAGAAGCGTATTTTTTCTCCGCAAGTATTAGTCCCTAAAAAAGCCTTTTCATAGAAGAAGCTAATACTGAAATCTTTATCTTTTTACCACTGAAAGAAAAAACACTGCAAGTGTACTTTTCTAAGAAAGTGCTCCTAAATGGGATCAGTGCGAACTCTGTCGAGGTTCACTGCAGCTGCATAGTAAAACTTCCTTCATATATGCTCCTTCTACGGCCTGCACATTGTGGAAAATGTGTTTTTTAATTTCATAAAATAACTCTCATAAAATAGGCAGTAGAAATGCACAATGAGGACTAAAAGTCTTTTTAGGATACATCTTTCGAATCGAAAGATGAAGATTATTGGAACATGTGGGCGTTCTCCATGCAAAAAATATGTTTTTTTCTAATAAGTAATCCATCATTTTATACCAATAACTTTGCTTAAAAATCAACGATTAGTTGCATAAGTCCCAAAAACGCCAGTGTATAGTTCAGACAGCGGGTTGTCTAATCCAAAAGCAAAGCGAACTTTTCTTTTCATTTATTACAGCTCAAAAAAAGGCTTTTCTATAAATCAAGGGTAGTACAAAATTCTCTAGTCTAGTGAAAATACTAATGTGGCTGCAAAGGAAAGGAACACGAGTACTAATCACAGATTTAAGTGCAGTTCGCACAATTCGTAATAAAAAGTGGATATTGTTCTCGGACAACTAGAGGCTCTTTTTGTTTGAAATGAGTTTATCGAAAATTTCTCTAGTAATTTTCAATACTTTCTGGCAAAAAGCTTCCCTGAAATCAACTTTCAATCAAAAAGCCAAAAATTATCAGTCATATTGGAAAAATAGACTCCGCTTGCAAAACTTTATCTTCCTTTGATTAGTAGAACGTACTATGAAAGTCTTTGCATAAAACAAATTCAGTATGAAAGTTGATAATTCTCAAGCTATCAAATCACTACAAAAACGAGAACGAAAAAGGAAGCAACAAATGTGATATTACAGTTGGAAAAATGTTCCCTTTCACACAATGTGGCTTTTTCGTTGAAACAGAGATGAATTTCGACTTATGGTTTATTCTCTTTAGTAAAAAGATCTTTATTGAAGTTACTTCTGTATTACTTCATCACTAAATCAAAATTTGCTCAGAATCAAACACCCACGATATAATTGCAAAATTCGCTGTGAAGTTGGGAAAGTTTACTCCAAAGCGAAACGTAATTTTCTCTTTACTTATCAGTTCGTACTCTCAGAAAACCAAGCTTACTACGAGAATGTCCGGTTCTCAAGCTACCGAATGATTACTAGTAAGCTGAGTGAAAAAGCCGTCATTCGAAATGGGAAGGAAACACGAGCACTTCTTACATGATGCTACCGCATCCCGCTCAATTCGTGATAAAAAGTGAGGACTTTGAAGACCAGCAGAGTGTTCCTTCAACGAAAAATACTTTTATGGAAGCCTCATGGCAAGAAAATTTACTGACATAAAAATTCTACTATAATAGTACCAAAAACCCATGGTGAAGTTGGAGCAGCTCACCTTGAGAACAAAATCTTTTTTTCGTTAGGAGATTGTAATATGAAAGTCGTTTAACAGATTAAGCTTAGTCTGAAAATCAGCATCTTTCAGGTATCAATTGAGTACAAAAACATACTTGAAAAAGAGAGAAGAAAGTGTTATGTGAAATTGAAGGAAAGTTTGCTTGCCAAAAGATGTGGTTCCTCTGTTGAATCATAGAATGGTTCTCGGCAGATGGACTTTTTTTCACCAAAAAATCTCCTATAAAAGCAAATGTGCCCTCACAACCTCAATTAACAAGTAAATTTTTATTTCAATGGAAGCGCGTGACGATACTGATCCCGCCGCAGCCGCCGCGTTTGCCGTGCACGCTATGTACCGAAAACGGCACATGCGGTTTTTAAGGGGTTAACCGCGTAAACAGATATGGTATGATATGTACGTCTAGGCTCTGACGGGGCGTTGCCGCTGCAACGTTAGCCTTCAAAATGTGATGAGTAAGAAGTACCAACCTCGTGCAAATTTAAAATAAAGAAAAGGACAAGAACTTCTGTAAAAAGAAATCAAGTATTTCTTCTCATCTAAACACTTTCTTGAAAGATTAACGAAGAAGTGTACTTGCACTAGTTTCGTATTCACCAAAGGGCACACCCCTACTGTGCAAGAACATGACCCAATTTACTTATTGGAGAAAGTGAAGTCACACTCTTCAGAAGCCACCTCAAAGCTTCAACCTTACTTCTTATGAACAAAAGCTGAGCAGAGAATTGGCTCGGTTCACTATACAGTTTCAGCTGATTAAAGGCTCAGAGTGAAACAAAGTTAAGAATCTTGTTTACATGAGTTCATTAGCATTACATCCAATTTCACCAGTAGACAGCAAGAGCCTTGCTTGGATTCTATAGTCGGGGAGTAGGGAATCACCCTTGTATAAATTTACGCCTCCATTCCAATGGTTCGAGAATGGAGATTAAAGCCAGTTCCAAAATGTTAGCATGAATTCTTCAACCCGGAAGTGATAAATTTTGTTTTGCTTGTTTCGCGAATGACAAATTCAAGCACAGTCAGCGCTGTGAAATTATCGGCCCTGCTATGAATTTCCACGAACGCTAAATAAAGATGAATCATCTTCCATACTACTCTAGCTGATTTGCTATGTGAAATACATTATCCTTGCACCTTCGATACGTGAGTATACGTTTGCCAGTCGTGGCACTTTCATAGGTCTATGTTGCGCCGAGATATATATGTATCATTTGTGCTGTGGTACAGATAGCTAGCTAACTT